>UESW01003885.1:0-149262 GCA_900491605.1 Calamus simplicifolius | reverse complement strand
TATGAAACAAAATTTCTTAATGAGAGCTGCTTTGATGTGGACAATAAGTGATTTTCCGGCATATGCAATGTTGTCTGGTTGGAGCACTGCTGGACGTCTGGCATGCCCTCATTGCATGTATGATTCGGATGCATTTACATTGCAGAAGAGTGGTAAGCAGTCATGGTTTGATAACCATAGGAAATTCTTGCCCCCAAATCATCCTTACAGGCGTAACTTGATCGCCTTCCGGAAGAACAAAGCAGTCACAAAATTTGCCGAACCGGTTAGGTCCGGCACGGATCTATTTGATTCTATAGAGCATTTGGGGTTGATGTATGCATGGGAACCGGATGCAGATAGAATAAATAGCCGTATATGTAAAGAACATAACTGGAAAAAGCGAAGTATATTTTGGGATTTGCCTTATTGGAGCACAAATCTCATCCGGCACAATTTGGATGTTATGCATATCGAGAAAAATTTCTTTGATAACATATTTAACACGGTGCTAAACATCCCGGGAAAAACAAAAGATACTGCAAAGTCAAGAGAAGAACTTAATCAGTACTGCAGAAGAGGTGATTTGAGAAGGAGTGCCGATGGGACCTATCCTAAAGCATGTTACACTCTTGACAGAAATTCACGAGAAGTTTTATGTAACTGGCTAAGAGGGTTAAAATTTCCAGATGGTTATGCCTCAAATATCGGTAGGTGTGTGGACATGCATAAGCTCAAGTTGTTCGGCATGAAGAGCCACGACTGCCATGTTTTCATGCAACGATTATTACCTATAGCTTTTCGTGAGTTGCTTCCGCAACATGTCTGGAAGGCAATTACGGAGCTCAGCTTATTCTTCAAGGAGTTATGTGCCGCCGTCATTACTTCTGCATCCATGGCAAGGCTTGAGGAGGAAATTCCAATTATTTTATGCAAGCTTGAGCGAATATTTCCTCCCAGTTTTTTTGACTCAATGGAGCATTTACCGGTTCACTTGCCATACGAAGCGAGCATAGCTGGTCCCGTGCAGTATCGCTGGATGTATCCTTTCGAGAGGTAAATATATACATCATTAAGATATGTTGACATTTCAAATATTATTTCATTGCTTGAAAAATTCGTTAATTTTTTGTTGCAACTTTACATATAGGTATCTTAAGAAGTTAAAAAATAATGTGCGTAATAAAGCAAGGGTTGAAGGTTCTATATGCAATGCACACTTGGTCGAAGAAGTTTCAGCTTTTGCCTCACATTACTTTGAGGGTCACGTCCACACGAGGAGCCGAAATCATGGTCGTAACGATGACGTATGTGTGGACGAAGCAGAAGCTAATGACGGTAGAATATCAATTTTTAAAGCTATCGGCCGTTCATTTGGTGGGCAGAAGTCAAGAAATCTTAGCGATATGGAGTATAATGCAGCACATTATTACATCCTAATGAACTGTCGAGAAGTCGATCCTTATATTGAGTAAGTGTATACTTCAATGCTAAATTGAAAATTTAAATTTATATAATAATATACCATAATATTTAATTTCTAACAGTAGTTTTCATCCTTTTCATCCCATAAGGATGTTCTGTGATAGACAACGACAGATGAATCCCGACATCAGTCAAGTTGCAATTGGGCAGAAATTAGAAACGAGTTTGCTTACTGGTTTTATGAATTTGTGAGTAGTATCACTCAATCAATTTCGATAATGACTATTATTTTTTGAATTGGATGTCAATAGCTTATTAATTTATAGGTCAACGGGCCATGGTCGACAACCGACAATATTTTCATTAAATGTCTATCGCAATGGCCATTGAAGACCGTAACAACCTCTACTGGCTATTTTGTAAATGGGTACAAATTTCAGATTGAACGATTAGCAGCTTCAAGAGGCACGCAGAACTGGGGCGTGTGTGTAAAAGGAGAAAGTGTTGGAGCAAATATGCAGGATTATTATGGAAAGTTAGTAGAGGTGGTTGAAGTTGAATATCCCGGTTGGCCTATGAAACGAACCGTATTGTTTCGTTGTGATTGGTTCGATCCGATAGTTCCTGTGGGCAAAAGGGTTCATAACGACTATAATTTGGTTGAAGTGAACCATCGACGAAGATTACAGAAATATGACCCATTCATCCTTGCATCCCAAGCTCAGCAAGTATTTTACTGCGGATATCCAAGTTTGCGCAACGACAAGCGAGATTGGTGGGCCGTTTCTAAAATCGTCCCACGTTCAACAATCGTATTAGAGGAGAGTTCATCAAGTCAATCAACCGAGTGCCCTGCATTTCAAGAGGATGAGATGGAAATGCATGCAATTGAGGATGACACAAGGGCTCCTGAAACATCACTTAGAGATCCAAGTGGTGATGTCCAACAAATTGCGGATGCAAATGTTCGGTTTCCTTCCGATGATAATGAAACTGATTCGCAATCCGATACGGCATCGGATGTTGAACCAACATTTCACGAAACAAATGACACCGATTAAACATAAAGGTTTTTTAAAATTTAACTTTTTTTTATAAGTGTTAAATTCTTACATAGTCAATCATTAATCGTAATTTAATTGTGTGAATCTTTAGTATTTTCAGTATGAGGGGCAGAGGTAGATCTACCGACGACAGTTTGGGTGAGCAGAGACGTAGTTTGGATCCTGCGAGATCAGATCACATGAGCGTCGGAGATGGAGAGTTTGGATCTCCAGCAGAGGCGCAGCCTTCGATCTCTGCACCAGTATTACCATCCACCCGATCGGCACAGACCTCCGAGAGTTCTTCCGCGATCGGCGGCCGCACTGTACTTAGACTTGATGCTCAGGGGATGTAAGTATATACTAATTAAAAATATTTTATTTATGTTTTTAAGTCATTTACTTATAAACTTGCATTTTTTTAACAGATTCATTGAGCAGCATCATGTCTCCAGCCACATCAGCGCCGTTTTTCAGAGGCGTGCAGATCCCACTGGCTACGATTGGCGCCACGTATCGCCAGCCACGAGGGAGTTTTATTTTTCTGAGTTTCAGGTAAACTTATTAAATACAATTTATCAGTGATATATAATTCTTTAAAGTTAATAAATTCAGAAACTAACTGTTTATTTTAATGCAGAAAAAGTTTACGTGGGATCCTGCCACCCATGATGCCATTAGGGCAGCATGGGAGGCTCTGACGCGACGCCGATACTCCGACATGCTTCATCGTTGGAGGTCGTCGGGTCAGCGTCCTGCGCACGTGCCAGAGGGTATTTGGCACGAGTGGCAGCAGGCCTGGGAGTCCGATGGCTGGCGCAGGAGGTCCGCATCAGCCAGCACGAACCGCCGATCTGAGAAGGGCGGTCCTGGCACGGGTCTCTCCCGTCATACTTCGGGCTCCATTTCGATTCAGGAGCACAGACGGCGTATGGTAAGAAAACATAAATATTTTAATTACTATTTTAGTTATTTACAAATATTTGTATTAATATCATTTTTTTTATTGTTATAGACTGAGCAGGAGGGCGGAGATCCTGGTGAGTTTCGTCTATTCAGGGCGACACACACCAGGAGGGACGGCTCCTGGGTCGACACGCGATCACGGGAGGTTGCGGTAAGAAATTAGATTTATGTAGTATCTGTTTAATTTCTAAAATTTTATTTCGAGAAATTTATTAACTCATTTATTGTTGATTTCATATTTCAAGACACGAGTCGAGGAGCTTCGCTCCCAGGCATCGCAGGTCGACTCTACTGATGGGGAGACGCCCGTCGAACTCTCAGCAGAGGAGAGTCGACGTGTGTTTTTGGAGGCTGTTGGTGCCCAGCCACGAGACCGCAGGGTCTATGGTATGGGCACTAGAGCTTCTACATTTTTTCCCCATCAGGCCTCCAGCTCGCGAGTTCCTGCTGATCTTCCTCCCGAGCGTTTACAGGAGCTTCGCAGATCTATTGCAGAGGAGGTTCGGCAGGAGGTCGAGCAGGATTTTGAGGATCGTATGCGAGGCCGGGATCAGGAGGTTGCAGACATGCGAGATGAGATGCATTATTTGCGGGATATGGTTAGACGCTTGTCGCAGAGTCTTCAGCCTCCACAGCCTCCACGTGATCGTTCAGATTCTTGATGTATTTTTTTTTTTTTTTTGTTGTAAAAACTTCAAAATTTTAATATATAAATTATTTTTGAAATATATTATTGTTTGGATTGAGTGAAAAATGTTTGTATCAATATTTAGATTTAGCAAATTGAATTAACCGTTTTAATTTTTAATCATTTAAATATTTTTAAAAACAAAATTTGCGACGCATTAGCGACTGATATTGGATCGCTAATATTTTTAAATATTATTATTAAATATTGCGACGCAATGACCTGGCATCGCAATAATTTAAAAATAAATTTAATAGCGACGCATTAGCGACTAAAATTGAGTCGCTATTTTATCTTAAAAATTTTTAAAATATTGCGACGCAATACCTTGCGTCGCAATATTTTAAAATAATTTTTATTTGCGACGCATAGAGCGTCGCAATATTTAATAATAATTTTTTAAAAAATTATTATTATAAATATTGCGACGCAAATTAGTGCATCGCAATATTTAATAATAATTTTTTTTAAAAATTAATTTTAAATATTGCGATGCAAATTAGTGCGTCGCAATATTTAATAATAATTTTTTTAAAAAATTAATTTTAAATATTGCGACGCAAATTTGTGCATCGCAATATTAATAATAATTTTTTTTCTAACTAAATTTATTTTAAATTTAGCGACGCATTTTCATGCGTCGCAATATTGCGACGCAATGTGGCGTCGCAAGAGCATCGCAGAGAGTCACAAAATGCGACGCAATTGCGACAAAAGGGTATTGCGACGGACAGTTGAGCGACGCCCTCGTTGCGTCGCTATTGCGTCGCAATATCATGTTTAGCGACGCAATTGCGACGCATTTGGGCGTCGCAATATTTAAAATCTCTTGTAGTGATGGGGTGGACCATTGGCTTGGTAAGGAAGCGGAAGGTTGAGAAGGAGTGAGGGAACGACCACCGGAATTGGAAATAGAACAAGAGGACGAGGAAGCCATGGAAACTAACCTGGAAAGCTTGAAGGAGAACGAGGAGAGACCAGACATGGGAGGTGGACGGACGCTTGCAGACTCAGGGGAGGAAGATGTAACATAAGAAAAGAAGGAATGGGAAGATAAGGACGATTTTTCTTTTTATAGTTCCATTTCAAATCATCAAGCGGTCGTCTGGTCTGGCCATGTGTCTACCTTCAAATGGAAGCCGCTTTGGCGGCCTACCGGTGCGAAAAACACGAAGAGCTTCACCAATAGAAAGATGGCCGTGGCCTTACCGCAATGATGATGCTCGCCTTTTTACAACTCATTACTCGAGGAAAATCTTCCCCAATCCCAACAGCCCGAACGGACGAAATGATGGCACGAAGTCAGCCGCCCAGTGGATATTAACACCCCTTTCACTGGTGATTATGCGCTCACTCATCTCAGGGGCAGAGGGGCATCTGATACGGCTGACCATATCCTCTGGGTGGTGTTATAACCTTTTGCGCGATTTCTGGAAATAATGATATGATAGCTAATCCCAGAGATGGAATCTTGGCTCCGACCTCCAGCGACGGCCTCCTGCCTTTGGCTCCGACCTTCAACGACGGCTCCGGCCTTTTGCTCCGGCCTCCAGCGATGGCTCCGGCCTTTGGCTCTGGCCTTTGGCTCTGGCCTCCAGTGACGGCTCCGGCTCCAGCCTCCAGCAATGGCTCCGGCCTTTGGCTCCAGCCTCCAGCGACGGCTCCGGCCTTTGGCTCCAGCCCTAACTTGGTACCTTTCCTGCATACACTATGACCCACCTCAGGTAACAGATCCCAAGATTCGAGATCTGTTACCGTATACCTCGCTCATCGAAATCACAGGCAAGTGCTAGCAGGCCCGGCAGTTACCACCAAAGCGGCCCCCATCCAGCAACGGCTTAACCACTTACCGTTCGAAGGAGCTTATCCTAACGAGGAAGATTCGACAGTTCGAAAGAGGACGAAAGAAAAGGAACCTCCCAGACAGGTATAAAAGGACCCCGAGCTCAACAGAAAAGGGGATCGGGATCTCTCTCTCTCTACACTACTGAGCGACAAGTTTACTAACTTGAGCATCGGAGGGTCCTTGCCGGGAATACTGGCCCGGGGACTTCTTGCAAGTTTCCGAAGGAGGAAGACGACCTCTCCACCCTATTTGGAGGCCCATAATAGATCTCAGTATGTCCGGCACTCATTACCGGTGATTTGTCCGCATCAAGGTACTTCGGGACGGAGGTGGCCGAGGACGGGCGACGGTTCTGGCGGACTATAGAGGGGAGATTTTCGGTGAGCGGATCAACAAATTTGGCGGACTTCTTGCCATGGGTGAGGTGCGTGGGGTGGAATGGTGTCGAGAAAAGAATTGCGAGGCTGGCAAGGGAGATGGATGAGTTGTGCCAAGAGTTATTGGAGGAGAGGAGGGGGAAGAGGCCCAGAAGAGAAGAGGAAAAGAAAACTATTATTGATTTCATGTTGGAGATGCAGGAGGCCGAGCCTCGCTGCTACACCGACGAGATCATCAAGGGACTGATTCTGGTACGTACTTCATGTAGCGTCTTGTTTTTTTTTTTCCTCGATCTTCTACATTTACGGAGGGTCTCGTGAATAAACTTTAGTCGGCTGTTTGATTTTGGAGAACGCTTATTATTATTTATTTTTATTTTTATTTTTATTTTTTTTAATTTCTAAACTTCAAAAAATATTTGATAAATTAAAATAAAATTATTTTTTTTTTTTATTATAAATAATATTTTAAAGGATAAGAAAAAAATACTACCAACTTTTATGTTTCTAACTGTTTTTCAATAATTATCTATACTTCACGTCAATGTCACTTTTTAAAAAAATTAAAATTAAAAATTTATTGTTTAACATCCTGATAATAGAAATATGTTAAATAGCTACCATTATTTTTATAGTCATTCCAATTACTGTAACCCATGCATCCTATAAATATATTATTATTTTTAGTATCATAATATATAATATTATCATATATTATTATAATATATGTATAAAGATAGACTCGCCTATATTTAAATATAATTAAGTTTAGGATCTCGTTTTTTTTCTACCCTAAATTCATATAAATTCTGAACCTTTACCATTTTTTTTACTTTTTTGATATTTAAAATTTATAAAATATGTAGACCCAAAAATAAAGAAGATGACTAAATATAGGCTTAACTATATTCGAACATAGCCAAAGTTATCTCATATATTTTTATATATTATTATAATAATATTATAATATATTATGTATATTATATATATATATATATATAATATATATTATATAACTATTAATGTAATATAAATAATATATAAAATAATATATACTTACGTCATATTATTATATTTTTTTATATTAATATCTATTATTGCTTTTCAGATGTTATCTTAGTCTTCAGCAAAAAAATTACCTTTAAAAATAAAAAAAGAAAATTAAAATGGTATCAAATATTTCCTTTAATTTTTACTTCTCTCGTAATATTTTTAATTTTGTATCATTTTAGAGTTATGTGTTTTTAGAAAATTATTATCATTTTCATTCTAAACATGATTTTATAACTGTTTTATACCTTTTATAAAAAATAAAAGGCCAGACCGATTTCAAAAATCAAACATACCCTTATTTAGAAATTCTTTGCATTAGACAACTAGCCAAGGAAAATGTTGAAAAAATGGGTAGATATATTTCTCAGCGAGCCGAAACTAGTTGGCGGATTACCCACATTCATCGGTCAGTAGATTGCCAACAACGAAATAATTGAATAGATAATTCATCCATTAGGAGTAATATTAAAAAAGTAACATTAGAGGTGAATCTACTTAAAAACGTATTGACATTATGGTAGCTAATATGATTCTTTTTCTCGAAGTAAGTTATCTTACAAAAAAAAAAAAACTTCATAGGCATATCAAATGATCATTTTTATTTTATTTTCACATATCTGAATATTAGCAATGATAACATTTTTCTTATTTTAGGACCTGATATCAGCTGGCGTGGATACTTCGGCAGGAACCATGGAGTGGGCAATGGCCTTGCTTCTCAGCCATCCAGAGGCTTTGAAGAAGGCTAAACCTGAGATAGACGCGCAAGTGGGCCATGGCCACCTCGTGACTGATTTTGACCTTCCCAATCTCCATTACCTCCAGAATATCATCAAAGAAACCCTTCGACTATACCCAGCAGGTCCTCTCCTCGCTCCACATGAGTCATCCAAGGAGTGTATCGTACAGGGATACTATATTCCATGTGGCACGATAGTATTGGTTAATGCTTTTGCCATACATAGGGACCCACAGCTGTGGACAAATCCCATGGAGTTTAGGCCGGAGAGGTTTGATGAAGAAGAAAGCAAGGGGTACAATAACATCCCTTTTGGGTCTGGGAGAAGGAGGTGCCCGGGGGAAACCTTAGCCATGAGAACTATCGGGTTGGCCTTAGGATGTCTGATTCAGTGTTTTGTGTGGAAGACAATCGGGGAGGAGGAGGTGGACATGACTGAAGGCTTTGGGTTTACCATGCCAAAGGCTAAACCTTTGGAGGCCTTATATCGACCATGTGGAAACATGATCGATGTTCTTTCTCAAATATAACAATGTTTGGACTTTTCACGTTGTCTAGCTATGATAAGTACTTTCATGTTGTGTTCTCTACTTTAGATTGATGTGGAATGTATGCATTGGTGAACAAGGAGATTAAGCATATAAGAAGCGATGTGGTCTAGTAGTCATTTTACTATCTCTTTATTGAGGTGAGACTTCAATGTATTATTACTTGGAAAGGAATTGTACTATCTGTTTACTTTATATTGTTGTTACCTTTGCTTTAATATAAAGAAATTGTGTTCTAGCATAGGTTGCTCTATCTCATTTCTTGCATTGCTGATATTTCTAGTGATTTAGAATTTCTTGTTTTTATCTTTCATGAAAGGATATATTCAAGCCCTATTTGATTCAAAATTAGAATTGGAATAGGAAAAGAAATTAGAATAAGAATCACTCATTTTCTCAATAGATTTGGTTCATATGATAATCGAAATCAGAATTAGATGGTTCATATTATTGTTATTTAGTTCATCTAAACCTCTAAGTAGGAATCAATCTAGTTTTTTAATTTCATACTGAATATAAAAGCTTTAAAAATTAATTTTTATAATTTTTTTTATATGCGTACTCAATTTAATATTCATTTCATAAATAAAAAGACCTAAAATTAATAAATAAAGGTAAATCATAATAAAACCACAATATAATAATAGCTACATTATTATTATGTAAATAAAATGAGTACTTTTGAGTGTTGAAGAATAAAATAGGAGAGACCCTCGGTATTTTCATGCTAGGGTTAGATTGTAATTTGATATTTTTTTAATGTGCAATTATGATATATAATTAATAAGAAAATTGCTTTCAACATACTTAATTTCGTTGAGTGTCTTTTACCATTCACTGTGTTGTAGATGAAAAGGAAAAAGCTTGTATCTTGATAGCGATGATGATGTTATGATAAGAGGGCTCAAGGAAGTGACTTTCCAAAGGCCGTCAAGCTCTACCATATAGAACTATTTGTTAAAAGGATTTTAAGAGATAGTCGAAGTAATTCTTCTACCCACATTCGTTGATAATTGACTAAAAAACTTTTGAGCCGATATACCCAATTGAAAAACTTTTATAGCTTAGCATATTCAATTAAAAAAAAAAGTATACTCAAGCTATTATTAGTTGTCATAAAAACTGTACTTAATTAAAAACTTATATAAGTAGTACAATCAATTAAAAAGTATATAAGTATATATATACATAAGAATTCATTTAAAAATCTTAAATAGATTCATATACTTATGGTACAATTATCTCTTATTTTTTTCTCTTGATACTACAATTCTTTTTAAAAAATTAATAAAACTAACAAGTCGAAGGCGAAAAGGGGTTTAATAATTTGCCTGAGGTGGCAATTTCAATAGAAGTATAAAACATTGTGGAAAAGGGAGAACAATTGAGTTAGCAAACATATCTTGTTGTCTCCTTTGTCTGCTGCAAGGTTGTGCAATCATCAAAATGATTATTTTGGAACATGCTGAAGAAAGTATATGTTGTCAATAATCAGTATAATAAGCTTTGGCATGTTAATCCCAAGGATGGACAGAGTCATATAAAGTTACTTATTTTAGTTAGATAAGTTTGTTAGAAGGAATATATAAAATTACCCTCTCCATTAGATAAGTTTGTCATAAGGAATAAATAAAATCACCCTCTACGATAGGTTATGCTGTTAAGAGAAAAGTTGGAAAAAATTTTAACCTAGTCTAAGCATGTTTTGCCAAGACTCTAATTATAAAATTCATTAAAGGATTTATCTTTAATAACATAATAGTCAAAATCTTAGAATAAATAATTTTATATATAAAAACTTAACAAAAAAAGTGTACCTTAATTCATTAATATTTTATCGACAGATTGAGTTTCTCTTCCTTTACTAATTCTTTTCCTCATCTATTTTGATAGTGAAACAAACTATATATAGGAGAGAGAGAGGACCAATCTGATAATAGGCTAAATTTCTCTTTCCATCAAAGAGAGATTATCAGATAATAACTTCTAAAAAATGAATCAATAGAAAATTAGCTTTTATTAAACCATCATTATCATTTAAATTTAAATATCTGATAAAATTAAATATCATAATTATCATTTAGAATAAATAAATGATAAATCAATTATATATCCATATGGACCACAAAAAGGGAACGCTAATATTCTTTTACTTGGTCCATATGATATATTAAACATATTAGTTTAATAACAATCATAATACATAACAGAAGCTAAAATCCTTCATAATAATGGTCGAACATGAAATCATCATTAAGCAAAAACTAATAAGGATCATGGCGATTGTATGCTATATTTTGATGTACTTTCTTTACTAGTTCTATACTTAACATGATATATAATGGGAATTGCAGTAAGATCTAACAATAACGTCTTTATCAAAGATAAATTTTGTTAATATTCTAATAATTTATTTACATATATATACCAGCATAATCAAATAGGATCCATAAGCGAATCAAAAATAATAATTAATTAAGCTCAGAGTGTCAAATACATAAGGAACTTAAATCTTTAGACATAACATCATTAATGGTTATCAATAATGCCCATTCTTTCGACATGTTCATAAAATATCTTTAGTGGCAACCCTTTAGTCAGCGGATCTGCAGTCATGAGACTGGTGCTAATATGTTCAATTGGCACTCTTTGTTTTTAAACTTCTTATTTAACAACAAAATATTTTAATTTCATATCCTTAGCACCCTTTGAATACTTGTCATTTTTAGAAAAGAAGACTGCTGTGGAATTATCATAATAAATTTTTAGTGGCTTAGCAATGCTGTCGATAATCCCAAGTCCTAAATAAAGTTCTGCAACCATAAATCATGAATTGTGACCTCAAAGCATGCCACAAACTCAGCTTTCATAGTGGATGCAGTAATGACAAACTGCTTTGCATTTTTTCATGAGATCACTCCTTTAGCTAAAAGGAACAAATAGCCAACTATAGCCTTTCTGGTACCAACACATTCAACAAAATCTGAGTCTGAATATCTCTTGACCTCAATATCATTAGATCTTTTATAAGTGAGCATGTGATCCTTTGTTCCTTGCAAATACCTTTGCAACTTTTGATCTTGCCGACGCTTTAAAAGCGTCGAGAAATACCGATGCTTTAAAGCATCAGCAACATATAGCCTTGCCGATGCTTTAAAGCATCCGTAATATCATAATTTTTCGATGCTTTTGCAGTTGCCAATGCTTTAAAGCGTCGGCAAATTCTAATTTTGCTGGCGCTTTAAAGTGTCAAAAAATAATTTTTTTAAAATAAGATAACAAATAGAAAAGTTAAAAATAATATGTATAATGGAATTAAGATAAAATTTATGTTAAACCTATTATATTTAAAAAAATAACCCATACAATGAAATCATAACAAACATAAAATCACACTGCACACATTCTTCACATCCAAATTAAAATTTAAATATAAAATTCATTACAATCATCTAGTAGAGTTTGTTACAATTTAAAGTTTAATAAAATTTAAAAATACATGAAATAGAAGATATAAATACAAAAAAAATCGAGGTCAATCATCTATAGGAGAAAGGTCATCACCCTATCCGCAAGGATGATGCTCCAAGAGCCTATAAGAAAAATTAAAAATATTTAATTTACAAAACTATCAATAACAATATATTAGATAAATAATTAATTTATTATAAAATATATTTAATATATATGTATTTATCTGATATGGAACACACATCTGTATGATAGATGTAAGCTGCTCAATGTGCTCTCTCATGGATTTCATCGCTGCTCTGGTGACACTCCTCCGTTGCATCTTCTTCAACGCTGCTCTATCGGTGGCACTCCTCTGTCGCATCTTCTCTATCTCATGCTTAAGTATGCAAACACGTGTATCATGAACACCATCTGTAGCATCATGTGTATGTCTGCTTACTTCAGATAACTGAGTGGGGGTGACTCCAACTCCATAATCCCTCACTCGACCGTAGCACTCTGGCCCCATCAACTTTGTAAATATCTCGGCCTCGATGCGATTACTTTGCATAGATGCTGTAGAGTCATTGATACGCTCAGCAATAAGAGATGAGCTTTCCTGTATTAATTTAGAAAAATTAGTTAAATTTTACTGAATAACAAAATTAAATTAAAATAATTGCATGAAATAAATTGTAATAAATAATTACATATAAGTCCATCTACTCATCTATGATAAAAGTGCCATCATGGTGAGTATGAGTCATCCGATAAAACTCCATCTTATCGGATTCTTGCCCATGCTCATCCATTTACAAGAAAAATTATAATAATTTAAGTAATTTATAAATAATTTAAGTATTTGATACATATGTGTATCACGATACATATGAATTAGAAAGTAACACCAGACAAACGACATGCGAGAGAGCTTGACAAGATCTTGACTTCAAACAACTCATCTCTAGATGTTCTTTGTTCCCAAAATTCCATTGACATTGATCAAAATTGATCAATAGATACACAGAAATAAAGGTGGTCAAACTGATCAAGATCTCAACAACAAAAAGAAAACTGACAAACAAATGGTTTTACAAACATGGTTTCTTAGGGACATTGTTAATGTAAATGTAACTTCAACCACCATGACACCTACTCTCTAAATTCCGATCTTCATACCTAAGCTAATATTGTATGGACTATTGCAAAAAGTGCTCTAGGAGAAACTTAAAAATTTTTAGCTGCATTTAGTTCTTGTGTGACTTTGACTTCAAACATAAAATACTTGACAATATAAGTAACTATAAAAATGTTATTACTATTTCCAGAAACAAATACAAATCATGGAAGAACATTGATATTTAAAAAATAAATTTAGGTGAGCTTTATGCAGCTGATGAGGCATTTGCACATGTCAACTACTAGCTCATATTTCAACTCTATATGCACATGATGCAGTAATAAAATGTTAGATTATATGCCTATAAATAAATGAAATTTATTATTTTGCTGATTAATTTAAAAAAAATTAATATTATTTTTGCATGCATGTTTTGATGCTTTATAAATATAATTTTTTTTGGTTTATTTAAATGTGTCTTTAAATATTATATAAGTGTTATATACAAAGGATAATATTTAAAATAAAATAATCTAAATCTGTCTATAATTATAAATTAAAGTTGGGATCTTTAAATTAAAATTACTAGTACGGTTCATTACATTCTGAATGAAATGATCTTATCCGGATTATTGATAATGAGGTTATTGGAATGAAAGTGCTTTATATAATTTGATTATATAGGACTGAAACATGATTAATTATGAATCTCTAATAAATTTTGTTGTTAAAATAGAGTATTTAAAATTAATCAATGATGGTCATATATGAATTAATCTAAATTCTAAGTAATTAATAGATTTCTATTTATTGTATTATATTTTTTGACATGCCAAATAATGACATAAAAATATAGTACCAAATTCTTGGTATATTAAAAATATAATAACATAAATAATCTGAAATATTAATATACAAGATGAAATCAATTTCTTTGTAAAGAAGTGGATGGTTTCCATAAATGTTGATTGGGGTATGAATAATAAGAGCGCTCATTTCTGATTAGATTATAAATATATTATTTATTATAGAATCAATGGTACTTATAGATAAAGATATAATTAAAGAGGTTAATGAAAAATACCTAGCTTTAATTATGAACCATTTATGAACTATTGATTTATATGTAGTGACTATATCAATGGATAATTCAAATCCTTTTGAATATAATTAATTTTATAATTTTAAGAGTGCAGTTTCAAATTTTTAGTGGAGTAATTTGAAATTAATTATTTTTATTTTAATTAAGGTATTAATTGAATGTCAAAATTATTGAAGCTCAAAATTATAATATCCATAGTTCATCAGATGGCTCCATTAAATTATTAATGTAAAATTAAAAATTATTCTAAATTAATTTATACATAAAAATTAATTAAATTAATTTTATTTTAAATAATATAATTATTTAAAAATAAATTTAAAAATATTTTAAATTAAAAATTATACGGTGTGCTAGGAAACACATCGTAGGCATGTTACACAAGTAGGGTCCATGTGAAAATTATTTTATTGTTGGAAAAATATATGAGATTTTTGGAGAGATTTTCTCTCTCCGATATCATCCTACGATAAAGATATCAAAAGAAACCAACAATGGTTTGTTGGATAGATATATGAGATTATGGAAAAGATTTTCTCTCTCGCACATCACTTCACGTTAAAGTAATTTTCAAGAGTTAGAAGTTATCCTAATATTTTAATTAATTAATTAATTAATTAAAAAGGGATGGTGGTTATTATTCTCATAATATATAAGATTCATGAGAGAAAAATAATGTAGGATGATTATTATCACCCTAGAGAGTTTTCTCCTTCGTCTTCACTTTTTTATGTGTTGAAAATGAAAATTGACTTAAAAATTTAGTTGTGTGATCTCAACCCAAATAAAAATGCCCACTCGTTTGTGTTCATTATAATTTAAAAAATATTTAAAAAGATCCATGGTGATCGAAAGGATTTGGTGATTTCAAGGTGGTGTTGGCGAGTTCAAGACATTCGACAAAAGATCAATTTCTTAATCTTCTTATTATTTTTATTATTAAATTAATATAAGCATAGATTGCCAAATAAATTTTTTTTAGATATGTGATTTAATCCTTATCTAGCTTTCGAAAATATCTCAAAATTAGTTTGAGATAACTAGCAATTGATTTCAGAGCAGGCTATACCTCTATTAATTTAATATTTCATTATGTGATAATCATTATATGATTATATGATTAGGTAGGCACTTATGCATTATGGTGTATGTTTTTTTAATATTTTTAAGTTGATGAATTATGTGCGAATGGATTGGCCGTAATTTTTTTTGATCCATGGAATTAGTTATACAAATTTTCTTTTGATTAGATCAATTGAATATAGGATTTATAATATTATTTTCCTTTTATATTGATAAAGAAGGGTTCTTCATGTTTTTTAAGAAGAGTTCTCAATTAAATTTTTTTTTCAGGTTTCTTAAACAAGTTTTATTCTATTGATCCGAAAAGTATGGATCAAGTGGAAATCTATCCTCCCCCCCCCCCCCCCCCCCCCACAATATATATATATATATATATCAAGTCGTGCGGGCTCCATGTATGTCTCCTCCCCTCATGCGAGGCGAGAGGAGCTGTTAACCGAGGGAAGGCTTCGGCCTTGCCTGTCCAGTGTGGAAGGGGAGTAAGTAAACGCTTGGAACCCATTTAGTCCTACATTGGGTAAATTAGATTATTTTGAATTATTGGGCTGGTATTTACTATTAGTATTTTGGATTCCATGGAACCCAACCAATTTTTCCGTTTTAGTTTTTATTAAATATTTTTGTTATATTGATAATAATTACATTGCTATGCATATTATATGTCATATTAGATAGAAAAGTGCTTACCTATTTATTATATGTCATGCATTTAAGTGCATTATTATTTTATTATTTTTTCTAAAAAGGTTGTAGTAAGTTATATTTAATGCACTTTGCAATAAATTTAATGAGATTAAATTTGTAGATTAATTTAGCAATTGGATTTACAAAATTAATGTGCCAAATGTGAAGTTTTAAATTTAAGTGTTTAATTTTAAATTATCATATTTAATTTATTTTATAATTTTAAAATATTTAAAATTATAAATATTAGTGATTTAAATTGTTTAAATTAACTAAGGATTTATGAAATAAGAGTTGTTTTATAAATAAAATACACTTTTACAAAATAATGAGTGAAAGGGGTAATATGATAATATAAGCATTTGGTCTCCATCGTTAGTACAACACCATGAGTTATTAGTAGCACCTTGAGACGCTTTAATTTTGTCCTCCTTACGGAAGGTATCTACTAATGGCAATAACAAGTTGTCTTTCATGAAATAGAATTTTTAAGATGTATTTTAGAATTGACCTACCCTACGGCGGTAATTTCTAAGTTAAGTCTTAAAAATCTGATACGATGGGTGGCACTCATAAAGAAATAATTAAATTAGTTAATTATTTTCTTGACCAAAATTTAAGAAAATTAATAAGTATTTAAAATATGAGATATGTTGAGAATACTTATTAATTGGGAAAGTCTCATTTTAATTAGCAACTATTTTACCTACCCTTAACTGTGGAGATTAAAATTTCTTAAGCCTTTAAAGTAAATCTTTTTGTGTATTTTAACATGTGCATTCATGCATCATATTTACTTTGCCTTAAATTTTTGATTATATAAATATAATTTTTTATTAAAAATATTTTTTATTTTTAGTAAATATATCAAACCCAATTTTTTCACTTCTCGCCTCTCAAGTTTTAACTGGTGAAAATTTTGTTAAGTGAAAAAGCAACATGAATATTTTCTTATTAATAAAAACTACCACTATGTCTTTAAGAATAATTGTCCTTCAGTACCTCCAACCAATACCTCGAAAGTTATTATTGAAGAATACAACTATTGGGTTGTTGCAAACAACAAGGCCCGCTGCTACTTATTAGCTGCAATGAATGAGGTGCTTAGAACTAAGCACGAGGCCCTTAAAACTACAAGAGAGATTATGAAATTTCTATAGTAATGTTTAGATGCCCATCTGATCAGACTTGCCACGAAGCTATAAAAGCCATTATGAATGGCAAAATGAAGAATGGTTCTTCTATTCATGAGTACGTCCTCAAAATGGTCAATCTTTTCAATGAGGCTAAAATCAGTGGAACTAAAATTGATGAAAAACTCAAGTTGGCATGATCCTGGAGACACTATCTCCCTCTTTTCTTCAATTCAAGACTAATTACATTATGAATCATAAGAAGTTTAATATGACTGAACTCCTGAATGAGCTGCAAATTTATGAGACCCTATAGATGATAAGGGTGGCAAGACAAATGTTGTTGAAGCCAATACAGCTGAGGAGAAGCCTTCTTTTTCAAAGAAAAAGAAAAAGATTATGGAAAAGCAAAAGGATAACAAGAAGAAGATCCAAAAGAAGAAGGGAAAGGTTGCTCAGCCTAAACCTAAAGAAAAGTGTTTCCACTGTCATGAAGACGGTCATTAGAAAAGGAACTGTAAAAAGTACCTTGATGAGCTGAAACAGAAAAAAAAAAAAAGGTAAATTAGATTTGCTAGTTATGGAAACATGCTTAGTTGAGAATGATTTCTCAAGCTGGATTATTGATTTAGGAGCATCTAACCATATTTGTGTTTCTTTGAAAAAGCTTAAGTCTGCTCGAGATCTTCAAATGGAAGATTTCACGATGAGAGTTGGCAGTGGAGAAAAGGTATCAGCGATAGCAGTAGGGATAGTGCTACTGTCATTTGCTAATAATAGATATTTATTTTGAACAATGTCTATTATATTCCTGATTTCAAATGAAATTTGATTTTGGTTTCAAAGTTGCATGAACAATTTATTTATGTTTCTTTTAGTATTGACTCTTTTTTAATTTGTAAGAATGAAATGAATATTTGTTCTGGATATGTTGAAAATGGTCTATATTTTGTTAAACTAATTTTCAACAACTTGCTTCAAAACAAAATATTTAAAGTCATTGAACCAACCCCTAAAAGAAGAAATGATGCGAATAACAATAATGACACGTATTTGTGGCATTTGAGGCTTGGCCATATTAATATAGACAGAATAGAAAGACTAGTGAAGGATGATCCTTTAAGAGAGCTAAGAGTTGTCACTCTACCAGTATATGAATCCTGTCTAGAAGAAAAAATAATCAAAAAACCTTTTTCAGCAAAAAGTGAAAGAGTAAAAGCACCTTTAAAGATCATACATACTGATGTATGTGGGCCTTTGAATGTCAAAGCTAGAGGGGGCTATGAATATTTTGTCATATTTATTGATATTATTCAAGATATGGATATGCATACCTGATGCAAAAAAAATCTGAGGCCTTTGAAAAGTTCTAAAAATTTCGTACTAAAGCAGAAAAATAACTTAGCAAATCAATCAAAACTCTTTGATCTGATCGAGAAGGAGAGTACCTGAATTATGAAGTCAAGGACCACTTGATTAAGAATAGAATATTATCACAGCTTACGACACCTACAATACCATAGCAAAATAGTGTAGCTGAAAGAAGGAATCACACTTTGCTTGATATGATAAGATCAATATTGAGATATTCTTCTTTGCCTACCTCATTTTGGGGATATGCACTACAAACAGCTATATTCATTCTAAACTTAGCTATATCTGTGTCAATCCCTAAGACTCCCTTATAGTTATGGAATGATTGCAAACCTAGTTTGAGACACATCCGCATATAGGGGTGTCCAGCCCATGTGCTGAAGGGAAAGACTGAGAAGCTAAAACCTCATTCAGAAGTATGCATGTTTGTAGAGTACCCTAAGGGAATGAGAGGAGGTCTGTTTTATAGTGCTCAAGATAACAAAGTATTTGTATCGACAAATGCTACGTTTCTTGAGTACAATTATATGACAAAAGTCAAACCCATAAATAAAGTAGTTCTGAAAGTTGCTGGTTGATAAGATAAGTAAAGATCAAACATCACCGCCACCACGATGCAGTGGGAGGGAAATAAGATTGCCCATCCTCTATCATTAAGATGGAGAAGCACAAGTTGCAGTCATCGATGGTAGTGATGATGATCCATTAACATACAAGATGGCAATGTAGGATGTTGATCAAGAGAAATGATAGGAAGCCATGAAACTCGAAATGGAGTTAATGTACTCCAATTCAGTCTAAAAACTTGTAAATCTATCAGAAGGCGTTAAGCCTATTGGATGCAAATGAATTTATAAGAGAAAGAGAAGAGCCGATGAAAAGTCGAGACTTTCAAAGCTAGGTTGGTGGCAAAGGATTTTACCCAAAAGAAAAGAGTAGACTATGAGGATACTTTTTCACCAGTAGCTATGCTAAAATTCATTCGGATTCTCTTGTCTATTGCTGCTCATTATGATTATGATATATGACAAATGGATGTCAAGACGACATTTTTGAACAACCATCTTGAAGAGACTATTTATATGGTCCAACTAGAGGGTTTTGTTGTTAAAGGCCAATAGCAGAAAGTCTACAAATTGCAAAGGTCCATTTATGGGCTTAAGCAAGCTTCTATATCTTAGAACATCAGATTTAATAAAGCCATAAAATCTTATGATTTTGAACAAAATTTAGGTAAACCTTGTGTCTATAAGCAAATGGAAGGAAATAAGGTGGTCTTTTTAGTTCTTTATGTGGATGACATTTTACTTATTGGGAATGATGTAGGATCTCTATCCAAAGTAAAGAACTGGTTAGCCAGCCAATTCCAAATAAAGAATTTGGGAGAAGCAAGATACATTCTTGGCATCCAAATTATACGGGATCGCAAGAATAAGCTTTTGATGTTATCTCAGGCATCGTATATTGATAAGGTGTTTGTCAGATTTGCAAGGCAAAACTCCAAGAAAGATAATTTACCTACTCGACATGGAGCTTATCTTTCTAAAGAGCAATTTTCTAAAACACCACAAGAGGAGGAAGATATGAGATTGATTTCCTATGCTTCGGCAGTTGGCAGATATATATATGTTGTGTACAAGACCCAACATATGCTTCACAGTGGGAGTGGTTAGCCAATATCGATAAAACCTAGGATTGGATCACTGGGTTGTGGTCAAGCATATTCTGAAATATCTGAGAAGGATGAGAAACTATATGCTGGTATACTCTGGTAGGGATTGATTCCTGTTGGATATATAGATTCTGATTTTCAATCAAATAGAGACTCTCGGAAGTCTACCTCTGGAGCGTGTTTACTTTGGGAGGAGAAGCTATTATATGAAGAAGCATCAAGTAAACCTGCATTGCTAACTCCACTATAGAGGCTGAATATGTAGCAGCTTATGAAGTAGCTAAAGAGGCAGTCTAGCTTTGTGAATTCTTTAAAGATCTAGAAGTTGTTTCAGATATGCATAAACCAATTAGACTTTACTGGATAATAGTAGAGCAGTAGCTAATGCCAAGAAACCCAGAAACCATTGTAAAGGAAAGCATATAGAGAGAAAATTTTATCTTGTGAGAGAGATTGTCGGTAGAGGAGACACTTCAGTTGAAAAGATGGCATATGCGAATAATATAGCTGATCCGTTCACTAAGACAATATCGGCTTGGGGTTTTGAGCTACATCTTGAAGGAATATGACTTAGAGACATGTCTCATTTGCTTTAGGGAAAGTGAGAGATTGTTGGGATATGTTCCAATAAATAAATGAGATTTATTATTTTGTTGATTAATTTGAGAAACTTTTTAATATTATTTTGCATGCATGTTTTGATGCTTTATAAATATTAAAAATCTTTGGATTATTTAAATGGATTTAAATATTGTATAAAGTGTTATATACAGAGGATAATATTTAAAGTAAAATAATCTAAATTTGTTCGTAATTATAAATTAAAGTTGGGATCTTCAATTTAAAATTACTAGCGCGGTTCATTACATTTTGAATAAACGATCTTATCCAGATTGTTGATAATGAGGTTATCGGAATGAAAGCACTTTATATAATTTGATTATATAGGACTGAAACGCGATTAATTATAATCTCTAATAAATTTTATTGTTAAAATATAGCATTCAAAACTAATCAATGATGGTCATATATGAATCGATCTTAATTCTGAGTAATTAATAGACTTCTATTTATTTTATTATTTTTTTGACATGTTGCGTAATGACACAAAAATATAGTGTCAAATTCTTGGTATATTAGAATATATTAGAAATAAATAACATAAATAGCCAAGAATATTAATATACAAGATGAAATCCATTTCATAAAGAAGTAAGATTGACGGTTCCCATAAGGGTTTGAATAATAAGAGCGCTAAATTTATGATTAAATCATAAATATATTATTCATTATAGAATCAATGGTACTTATGGATAAAGATATAATTAAAAAGGTTAACAAAAAATGCCTAGCTTTAATTATAAACAGTTTATGAAGGATTGATTTAAATGTAGTAACTATATCAATGGACAATTCAAATCCTTTTGAATATAATTAATTTTATAATTTTGAGAGTGCAAATCTAAATTTTAGTGGAGTAATTTAGAATTAATAATTTTGATATTTTAATTAAGATGTTAATTGAATGTCAAAATTATAGGAGCTTAAAATTATAATGTCCATAGTTCCTCTAAATGGCTCTATTAAATTATGTGAACTTTATGATATGTTGGATTGAATTATTAATTTAAAATTAAGAATTTAAAATTAATATATATATATATATATATATATATTAAATTACTTTTTAGTTTAAATAATATGATTATTTAAAAGTAAATTTAAAATTATTTTAAATTAAAATTATACGGCATGTTAGGGAATACATCGTAGGCATGTTCCATAAGGAAGGTCCATATGAAAGTTATTTTATTATTGAAGAAATATATAAGATTATCGGAGAGATTTTCTCTCTCCAATATTATCCCACGATAAAGATATTAAAAGAAAACAACAATGGTTTGCTGGATAGATATATGGGATTATGAAAAAGATTTTCTCTCTCGCACATCACCCCACATTAAAATAATCTTGAAAGTTGAAAGTTATCATAATATTTTAATTAATTAAAAAGGGGTGGTGGTTATTATTGCGCAATATATAAGATTCATGAGAGAAAATTAACGTAGGATGATTTTTATCACCCATAGGGAGTTTTCTTCTTCGTTTTCTCTTTTTCTTATGTGTAATGAAAAGTAACTTAAAAATTCAGTTATGTAATCTCAACCCAAATCAGAAACGTCCACTCGTTCGTATTCATCATAATTTGGAGAATATTTGGAAAGATCCGTGGTGATCGAAAGGATTTGGTGATTCCAAGATAGAAAGGATTTGGTGATTCCAAGATAGTGTTGGCGGAGTTCAAGACATTCGACGAAAGATCAATTTTTTAATCTTCTTATTATTTTTATCATTAAATTAATATGGATATAAATCATCAAATATATTTTTTTAAGATATACGATTTGATCTTTATCTAGCTTCTGTAAATATCTTAAAATTAGTTTGAGATAACCAGCATAAAATACACAGGTGAGCTGCAATAAATACCGTCACTACAATGGCAATAAAAAGGTAAAAAGATTGGCATACCCTTTTTTAGGGCGACCATCACTTCTCAAGTGTGAATGCCTACACTGCTTAACTGACTCCCCTTGTTGGAATTATTCTTGCCACGCGGTGTTGTAGGGGTCCTTGGTGATGTAACTTCAATGGGTGAAACAGATATTGGATCTACACTCTCTGTAGCCGACTTAAGCATTTCCTTATGCTCTTTTGAGACAAAACCATCATTGAACTCCATCTTGAAGATAGGAAACCAGGCTACCAGCTCCTTGGTTCAAACAGGCCATGCACAATATCACTCTTTTGCAACGGCTATGGAATGCTGACATAAATGAGTAGCTTTGCAGTTTCCTTAAGAACATGGTGTTGAAAAATATTGTTGTTCTTTCAAAAAATATCCTTCCTAAAAATTACTAAAGAATTAATTTAGAAATATAATTGCAAAATATAAATGAAATATAAAAGAATCTATGAATCTAAGCCAGGATCGAGGCGTGTTAGATACTGCCCTAAGGATCAATTTTTTGCCTCTTCATGCAGGTTATTGGCGATCTATTCCCAAGGTACGACCCGGCTCGATCCGATCCTCCTACCACGAGGCTCGACCCGATCTTCCTACCACAAGCACGATCGCATGGAGGTGTACGACTCGGCTCGACCCAATCCTCCTGCGTGGAGGTGTACGACCCGGCTCGACCCGATACCCGGCTCGACCCGATCCTCTTACTACAAGCACGATCGTATGGAGGTGCAACCCAATGATTACCTTCAGATGCCATGAAAAGATAAATAAGATGAAATAAATCATAGGGCTACTAAAAACTATTCTACCCTGAGCCTATTTATAGGCTTAGCCTATAAAGCTCCAACGGCTCGGCTCATAATGACCATAAAGGCCTGATAGTCGTTTAAAAATGGCTTAAAATTAAATTATTTAAGCCGTTTCATTAACATTGGCACTCACTGCTAGCAAGCGTTGAGCCCATGTCCCACGCGAGCATTTAATGCTCATGTGGGGCTCTTTTTTTATTTTTTTAACTTTTTTTCAACAATCCCCCATAAAAGTTTTAAATAAAAAAATAAATATAAAAAAAAATTTAGAGCATCTTATACTGCGTAATAGGTGAGGTGTCCTATAGACTTGAACCTCACTTAGTGTTGATTGTATATACATGAAGGAATCATAGTGGATTAGACCTTGAACTAGGTCCTTTGACTCAGGCTTCTACTAATCATACACACAGTATGGATCAATTGGGTTTATGTCATCAGTGCATATTAAAGGCCTTGCGTTAGTACTTGATTTTTCATAAGAATTCTTTAAGGTTAGCCCAAACCTTTAGTTACGGCCTAATATGACGATTCTCATTTAGGTGAATCCTCCAAGGGTATTTGTGACAATACCTTGCATATAACCTACCTCGGATCTATTAAGAGTATGACTCAACCTTACATAAATTTACTTTGTCACTTTATAAGAGCACTCATCATAGGGATGGGATGAAAAAAAAAAAATTAAAATTTATGCTCTAACACGATCACTCAATCAGCTTCATTTCTACCATATTGAACCTCATTCATGGGATCTCCAATCACAGAGGTTGGGTATCCACTGCTGGTGACCAAATAATGGGCTTAAGCCCTATCCTCCTCGATAAATCTAGGACTCCACTCCTAGATAATCCATTGGTTAATTGATCTGCCAAATTCTTCTCAGATTTAACAAATTCCAAGGAGATAACATCATTTTTCTTATGTTGTCTTATAAACTTATGACGAAGCCGTATATGGCGATTCAACTTTTTATTGGTACTCTTTTGATTTGTCAGTTCAATTGTGGTCTTATTATCACAATGGATTGATATAGCTGAAACTGGTTTAGGTACCAAAGGTAGCTCTGATATTAGATTTTTTATCCACTCTACCTCATTACAGGTGGTATCCAGAGCTATCAACTCGGCCTCCATAGTGCTTCTAGAAATGATAGTTTTCCTAGTTGATCTCCAGGCAATAGCAGCACTGCCAAGAAGAAAGAGATATCTGGTGGTTGATTTTAAATCATGAGAATCAGTGACCCAATTAGCATCATTGTAACCCTCAACTACCTCAGGATATTCAATGAACATCAAAGAGAGATTAAGTATTCCCTTTAAATATCGGAACACTCTTTCTAAGGCTACCCAATAAGATTGATTAGGATTTTGATTATATCTACTAAACCTTCCTACAGCTTAGGTAATATCAAGTCTTGTCCTATTTGCTACATACAAGAGAGATCCTATATTTTGAGAATACTTTAATTGATTAATTGAGTCACCTAAATTTTTCTTTAGGTAAAAGCTAGGATCAAAAGGAGTGGATATTGATTTAAGATTGGAATAACCAAACTTCTTGATCATTTTTTCTATAAAATGAGAAAGAGAGAGAGCTATCCCTTCATGGGATTTGATAAGCTTCATCC
This sequence comes from Calamus simplicifolius, assembly GCA_900491605.1. Lineage (NCBI taxonomy): Eukaryota > Viridiplantae > Streptophyta > Magnoliopsida > Arecales > Arecaceae > Calamus > Calamus simplicifolius. The sequence continues at coordinate 124,011 of UESW01003885.1, read as the reverse complement.
CTAGGATTACATCTGCTTCACCTAAATCTTACATATCAAGCTTAGAAGAGAGAAAAGATTTAACACTTGAAATAATATCAAGAGATGTTCCAAAAATTAAAATATCATCTACATATAAGCAAAGGATTATACAATCATTGTCAATGATTTTAGAATAGACACACTTATCATGATTATTGATTTGAAATCCAAAAGATCGAATAATTTGATCAAATTTCTCATGCCATTGTTTAGGAGCCTGTTTAAGACCATAAAGGGACTTAATAAGTTTATAAACCTTATTTTCTTGTCCCTTTATAATAAAACCTTCAGGCTGTTTGATATAGATCTCCTTCTCAAGATCTCTATTAAGGAACGCAGTCTTCACATCCATTTAATGAATGATTAACTTATGAATGGAAGCAATAGTAAGAAGTGATCTAAGGGTTGTTATTCTAGCTACAGGAGAATAGGTATCAAAAAAATCTAACCCTTTCTTTTGGTTATACCCTTTGGCTACTAATCTAGCCTTATACTTTTCATTGAACCATGAGGTCTAAATTTCTTCTTAAATACCCACTTACACCCTAAAGGTTTGCTTCCAGGAGGTAATTCAGATAAGATCCAAGTTTCATTTTGTAAGATTGAATTAAATTCAGAAAAAATAGCTTCCTTCCAAAAAGAAGCATCAGGTGAAGACATCGCCTCTGAAAAAGAAAAAGGTTCTCCTTCAACTAGGAAAGTAAAGAAACATTCACCAAGGTCTTTTTCTTTCCTTATCCACCGTGCCCCTTCTTCCCTACTAGAGCTCCCAAAATATTGGTCAATAATGTATTTAGGCTTGATAACTTTATTTTAGTCATATAGCTTTAAAAGAAAACAAAAATCTTCTGCAAAAATTGATCATAGCAAAAGACTTAAATTCTACCAATTTTCAGCTGTTGAAAAATATTTTGTTCTTTCAAAAAATATAATATAAAATGAATCTATGAATCTAAGCCAGGATCGAGGCATGTTAGACACTGCCATAAGGATCAGTTTTTTGCCCCTTCGTGTAGGTTATTGGTTATCTGTCCCTAAGGTATAATGATTCGGCTCGACCCGATCCTCCTACCATGAGCACGATCGCATGAAGGTGCAACCCAATGATTACCTTCAGATGCTCATAAAAATATCAATAAAAAATAGAAATAAGATGAAATAAATCATAGGGCTATTCAAAACTATTCTATGATTGATTCATACCTTAATCTGAGCCTATCATAGGCTTAGCTCCAAAGGCTCAGCCCATAATGACCTTAAAGGCCTGAAATCACATTAAAAAATGCTTAAAAATTAAATTATTTAAGCCATTTCTGGACGTTCACGAATGAACGCTCGTCCAACGTTCAAATTGAGCAAGCCCAAGTCCCATGCGAGCATTTAATGCTTGGGTGGGGCCCTTTTTATTTTATTTTTTAACTTTTTTCAACACATGGTCCTTAGATCTACCATGCCTTTCAAATTAATCCTTCAAAACTTTCTTCATTCATTGTGGCATTCCTCATGCTTGCAATCTTTTAGGAAACTAAGCATTCTCTCGAAACCAACGTTAAGAAAAATTCCTTTGAAACTAGTGGTTCCAGGCGGCAATTTCTCTGCCTTTAGTAGTGCTGAAAATAGGAATTGGGAACTAATTAAGAACAAATTTTACAGTGGTAGACCAGAAACAATGTTAAGACTTCAGCATTATCTGTAGTTATTTGATAATTGTATTACATTCACAGTCATGCGCAATAGATAACAATATAGAATAAGCAAACAAGGTAATCTGCATTACATTAATCGTTATTACTTATTGCTCTTCAAATTGTCCTCAATTTCATCAAAACATATCCATGTATCACACTTTGACCATAAGTATCAAAACATATGTATCGCGATACGTATCACGATACATCGTCCACGATACATAACTCAGGTTTTATTATAATAAGTAAATGCTTTGATATAAAAAATATAAATTTCTAGTTTAAGGAATATAGGAACTCTTGTTTGACTCGCGCATAACTTTTGGATCCTGATGTGTAGAGAACAGACAGAGCTGCTCGTGCAGCTTTACCAATATTAGAATATATCTACAAAATCAAATAAATATACTTGTTATATTCTGAAAGTAAAGTGCGCGCGTATGCATGCACACACACACACACATATATATATATATATATATATGTATGTATATGTATGTATGTATATATATGTATGTATGTATGTATGAATAATGTACAATAAAAATCAAATTTTAATAAAGTATCTTAAAAGATTAAATAATAAGATACCTATCCCCTCACGGAGAACTAGTAATGAACCAACTTCATCCATTGATGAGGGGGTACATCAGGAGGACAAGTACCAACTACCTGCTCCTTAGTTATACCTAGCAACTTATACTTCGTCTTCAAATATGCCTTATATTCTTTTTATTTTTGGTTGAGAGACTTCAGTACAAACTCATGAGAGAATAGAGAAGTACAAACTTGGACTGCAAAAGAAAAAATATATCAACTGAAAAAATATAAAACATAGCATAATATATCAACTATACAAAATAAGAAATGTTTAGATTCATTTTTTTACCTACACAACTCATAAAATCTCAACTTTATACGTCAAAGCATGCCATTCTATTTTGTATAACTCAGTGGACAAAGCTGATGCCTCTGTGCAACTATCCTAAAAAGGAACTGAATAAGCTAGCGGCTTTTTTAATTGGTTGACTCAGCTGATTGCACTCAACCACTATCTTCTCACCCTCATACGTCTTCCATACATCCCGTACTCCCATGGGCCTGCGTCTGTGTGTAACCCTTCAGATCCATCTACATAAAAATAGATATAAATAAACTATAGTAAAAAGTGTAAAGAAATTTTATAATCCAAATAAAAAAATAAATTACCCTGAATGTGTAGCTGTAGACTACTGTGCCGAAGGACTGTTGTGCATAAACATCTCCTACACCGACACTAGATCATGATGCCCCAAGGATGATGGGCCTGCAGTAGACTGCTATGCCGAAGGACTGGATGCAACGTTCGGTACTGAAGGACCAGCATCATCCTGCTGTACTGAAGCAGAAGTGCCAGCCTCTATCCGTGAGCGCGACATTATGTCACCTATCATTTACATTAGAGTAAGAGTTAGTAAAAATAAATATTAATTTAACATAATAATGACTACAAAATCCAATATATTGTAAAATTTAATACCAATAAGAATCAAGCATTATCATTTCCTTCAAATTCTATCCTAAAAAAAAAGAACTGACTTATAATGAGTCTATTTGCAAAACACCTTGTCTAATTTGAACAAGTAAAGGAACACACATGTAAGACAATTTCAAAAAGAAATTTGATAAGAGATGCACGAAACCTAGATTACCAATAACCACAGCTACCAATAAACAAATAATACAACCTCATCTAGTACGTTTATGGAACAAAGAACACATACTAGATAATGAAAGTTTAGGTAGCAGCATGCAAAAAGCCCCACAGACCAAACCATGTACAAATAATGTTCAGATTTAACTCTAAGTACCCAATGGCCCTATTATGAGGTGATATGCTTTGTGCTAAGGGGAACGGACACAATAATAATTCTATCAAAATACAAAGTTAGAAACACAATCCAAATAATTCATAATTTTAATCAGTATGTAATTTTTAAACAACATAATAAATCATAAGCATATAAGTGATGAGAATTTCATGGCTTTCATCATTTTTCAATCAAGTTCTTAAGGACAAAAAATTCCTTCATGAATTTTTTTGTATAATACTGTAATTCATTGCCACTCTTAAGATTCATAATGAGGGAGCATTATTGGAAATAAGACAAAATTTTGAGAAGTATGAAGAAACTGAAACTCATTACCAGTCATCAATAATGATTTGAAGCATTGCAATGATTTAGTTTTATATAGTTGCATCATGGATTAATATCAAACTTCAATTATCAGTTCTTGATCTCCAAAAGACTTCTGTTGGTAAAAATATAATATCCTAGCATGCACTTTTAAAGATAATACTTTGTTCTTTCATGGTTTATTTGTAACTAGGCTAAGATAAAATTAATAGCAAAACTAACAGAAATATATTCCTCTTAGGTTTTAAAAAAAAGGAATTTTAGTTTTAGGTTTTGAAGCATATCCCAACAAATAGCTAAGTGTTTGGTTTCCATCAATATCGCTAACATTTAAAATGGAAATCATGAGAGTGCAAACTTGGGGTTCGGCTGCGGATACGAAGAGGGAAGAAGAAGAGGAGGAGATCGAAGCCAGTTAGACTAGTCTCTTGTCGAGAAAGCGAAGGAGGCTAGAGCCAATCAACAAAGGATAGGATTATCTGAGAGCTGTTAATGTAATATCGTAAAAATTTTAAATTTTTTGTAATATTAATAGCATTTTTCATGTATAGTGAAAGTTGGATGTTTTAATGATGTGTTGGGTGTGTTGGCCACTTGATAATGCAAAAAGAAAAATATTGGAGTGTAAATGAGTATATCCTTATGCACTAATGATTTTAATTTAAGAACTGAGGAGATTTGAGTTTTAATATGCCTAAATCACAAGAAAAATCAAGTTTGGTTTGAGTTTTGCCCTTAAGTGTTGTATTTTAACAATTGGAGTCAACTCCAATTGGTGAGGACTTGACTCTGACATGATTTAGTACTTTTGGCATGCTCTAGAGTCGACTCCTACAGAAAAATAGAAAGACAATAATTCTGCTTCGTGCTGGAGCCGACTCCCGATTCTGCTCAAGCCGACTCCAAGACTGCACTTTTTCTCGTTAAATCTTGAAAAAATTATTTTGAGCTCATTTTAAATCCGATTTGAGTTCTGTTTGAACCATTGAATTTTTAAAATCGAATTCTTTGAGTTAACAAGGTTATTTTTAAAAAATATTGCAGGAAAGTATCAAATTTAAAAGAATAACAATAAATAGCTATCTAGGATAAAATAAAGATTTTTGTTGAGCTACTGTTCATGCCTTGGCCTCTAACCCACTAAAAATATAAAGGAGAGAGAGAGAGAGAATCGGCCAAAAAGAAAGAAAGAAAAGAAAGAAAGAGGAAAGAAAGAAGAAAGAAAGAGAAGAGAATCAGCCATGGAGGAAGAAGAAGAAGAAGAAGAAGAAGAAGAGAAGGAAAGTGGAAAGCTTGGGAAGGATCTTGGTGGCCGTGTTAGCTTCTAAGGTCTAGATGGTTGTTCCAGGGAGCTGGAGCATAGGAGATGGGTGTTAGTTGGAATGCTAGCAACTGAGGTGAGTAGGTTTCTCATCTAGCTATGTAAATTACTTTGAGATATTGTAGGGATATTTGTTATAGATCTAAATGGTGTTCTGTTAAGCATGATATGGTGAAAAGAGGGGTTTTGAAAATATGGGGAATGAGAACTAAATTTTTTATATTTTTATTGAAGCATGCGTTTAAAAGAAAGGAATAAATGTATAGCATGTCCTAAAGCATCGTATGAAATTACTTGGAAAACTTGAGTTTAGAAAGATTTTGAGTATTAAAAGATATGAGATTTAGGAAGATTGTAAGCTTCCTAGTAGAATAAATATATACTTGAGGAAAGAACATAGGTTTCATACAAGAATCTAAAAATAAGAAGTACAAGTATAAGAAAGGAGTCCGAGATCCATAAAAAGAATCTGAATATCATAACAAGAGTATCAAATAGAGTAAAGAATAAGAGTTTTATAATAAATATGAAATGAAAAAAAGAATATGGCTTATAAGAGAGCATGAATGAGAGGAAAAATAATACCTATATATATGAACGAGGAAATAATATGAGGCTAAGAAATGGACATAGAGGTCATGGAAAGAGCATAGGTCTGAGGAAAGACTATAAGTTTCATAAAATAACTTGAGATTTGAGAAAAAAGCATAAGTTGGGAAGAGAGTACGGGATTAAGGAACGAACATGAGTACCATAACAGAACCTAGAGCTGAGGATGATCTTAAACTTTTGGATGAATACATGATTAAAGAAAGAGTAAGGGTTGAGAAGGGACTTTGAATTTAAGGTAAGAGTACTAGTTATGAAATAGAAAAGAAAAGTATGAGGTTAAGCATGCCATAAGTTAAAGCATGAAGTTAAGGTTGAGTTTATATGTATAAATTGATAGTTGGAGTTAAAGCATATCAAGTCTTGAAGAAAAAGGGTATGCATTGTAGAGGTATGTGTGGATACCTATCAATATGTATGGGTGATTTGAGCTTAGTTCATGTGTTTGATAGCATGAGTATCAATGAAAGGTATGAGATAATAGTATATTTTAAAGATATGAATCATGGTAATATGATAACATTCTGATGTAAGCCTATGATATGAAAAGCTTAGTATATTATGTATATGGTTTAAACCTGATAGATGAAAATCTAGTATGTAGCATAATAAAAGCATGTGGTAAGCATGGGTTAAAGTAAAAGGATATAGCATTAATTGAGAAGCATGAGTTAAGACATAAGTTAAGGTATGAATTAGAGAAAGTCTGGATGTACCTTATATGTAAAGAATATCATGATTTCAAACTAGGAATGAAAAGCAAGAGTTTCAGGAATGTTATAGTTTGATAAAAGCAAAGTATGATCTTGTAACTTGAGTTAAAGTGTAATAGGAGGTTTAGAGATGATGTGAATTGAGAGGCATGCATGGACATGTGTCTATGTATATATATATATATGCATAGTATAAATGTAAAGTGCATGATACAATGAAATATGAGCATAAGCTTGGGTTTCAAAAGCATGAATTGAACATATTTTTATAGCATGAGTCCCAGTATATGTTTATAGCATGGATTTAAAGCATATGTACATTATAAGTTTCAAAAAGCATAAGTTTTGAGCATGAGTTAAAGTACTAGTTTATGAGAATGAATTTTAAAAGTAAAAGAATTGAGCTTGAGTTTGATTTGTGGACTTCTAATACATACATGGCATATTTGCATGATAAAGCTTTACAAATGACTTATTTTTGGTATATGTATTATACTGAGCATCAGGCAGCTATGGGGTTGATCATCCTATAGACTGTGCTGTAGCATCAGCATTGCACACTACTATTGAGCTGGCACCTTCTTGCGATTCGGTCGTACAATAATCCCATGGCCAGGGGTGAGTACAAGCTAGACCAGGCTCAATGGGGTAGGTTACAAGCAACCTATGGGGGCAAAAATCATAGCTCACTAGAGCTGCTTATTGTATAGCCCATGGGGCAGAGAGGAAAACCGAGGTTTTAGGGTTAAGGAACAAAGCACTTTGTCGAATGAACTATACGGGTAAGGGGTGCTATTTGTGCGAAAATCCTGTTGCTAGTTTACGCACCCAATGAGAGTACACCTATAGGAGGACGATTGTAGGATGGTACCTCAAAGGCATCACCTACAGCCCAGCATCATGATGGTTTAAAATTATGCATACAGTTTTAAAAAGGCTAGTGGGCCAATTATATTCCCAATAAGGAAAGGTTTATAAAAAGAAATGCCGGTGGGTAATATTTAAAAAGCATGCATTGAGTTTTTTAAAAAAAAGGTTAATGGGCCATATATATATATATATATATATATATATATATATATATCCCGATGGGGATGATTTTATATGAGAGGCCGGTGGGCCAAGTACAGATCCCAATAGGGATCAAAAAAATGAGAAAAGAAAAGCTGGGTTGCATAAAATAGATTTTTATGGTTTATAAGGAAATACATCATTCATGGATTTTTATATAAATGAGTTATTTTGATAGAGAAAGTTATTTATAGAGTATTTCATACTGGTATATTATTTGAAAAATAAGCTACATTTTATGTTATCTCTTATCATGTTAAAAATGTACTTTGATTATACATGCTATATTGTATCAGCATACTATTGAAATTATGATTATTATGATCCTCTATTTTCTCATCGTTAGATGGTTATCCAGTCACTGAGACTTTGGTCTCATCCCTCTATGGTTGTTATATTTTTATTGCAGGACAGTAAGCTGATTGAGAGGACTAGATGATTGGCCTTAGCTATGGCCCACACAAGTCATCCAGGCTGTGTGCCATACAAGGATATCATGTTCCACATGGCATGATTCTATTGTTTAATGCTTATGCCATACATCGAGATCCAAGGCTATGGATGAATCCTTTGGAGTTTAGGCCAGAGAGGTTTGATGAAGAAGAGGTGAAGGGATCCATAACATCCCTTTTGGGTATGGGAGAAGGAGGTGCCCGGGGGAGGGGTTGGCTATGAGAATTATAGGATTGGCCTTGGGATGTCTAATTCAATGTTTTGAGTGGAAGAGAATAAGGGAGGAGGAGGTGGATATGACTAAAGGCTTGGGGTTACTACACCAAAAGCCAAACCTTTGGAGGCCTTGCATGTGTAGACCATGTGAAAAGATGATCGATGCACTCTCTCAAATATGATAATATTTAAAATTTTCACTTTGTCCCCCTAAATAAATACTTTCATGACTGAAGGCTTGGGGTTGACTATGCCAAAAGTCAAACCTTTGGAGGCCTTGCATGTGCAGACCATGTGGAAAAATGATCGACACACTCTTTCAAATATTATAATATTTAAACACCTACAATAAATACTTTCATGACTATAGGCTTGGGGATGACTATGCCAAAAGCCAAACCTTTGGAGGCCTTGCATGTGCGAAACATGTGGAAAGATTATCGACACTCTCTCTTAAATATGATAATATTTAAAATTTTCACTTTGTCCACCTACAATAAATACTTTCATGATTGAAGGCTTGGGGTTGACTATGCTAAAAGCCAAACCTTTGAAGGCCTTTTGCATATGCAGATCATGTGGAAATCGACACTCTCTCTTAAATATAACAATACTTAAAATTTTTACTTTGTCTACCTACAATAAATACTTTCACGATGTATTCTGTGCTTGAAATTCTTGTGGGATGTATACGTTTGCTGCTAAGGAGACTGGGCATATTTAAAATGATTAAATATAGTTAACTGCAATATATGGTCTTTTAGCTATTTTACTGTCTCGTTGGCGAGGTGAAACTTGATGCATTACTTGGAAAGAAAATGTGTTATTTATTTACTTTATGTTGCTACCACATGATCTGATCTAATGAAGCAGTTGTGTTCTGGAATAAGCTATTCTATATTATTTCTTCCCTTTGTTGATCTTTCTGGTGATATAGGATTTATTTTATTGTATTTTTTATGAAAGGAATATATTCAGTTTCTTAATTTTATCTCATACTTAAATGAAGTTTGCACGCTAGATAGATTCAGTTTGACTGATTGAATGGTCTTTTTCCATCAGAGATCCTAAAATGTGATATATATGTCTTTAGTCCATTCAATTTGGATCATGATTTATCGATACGCGTAGGCCCAACTAACTTAAGTTCATCCCATACCGGCTGCTCTTATAATTTGTAAACCTAGCCATTTCATAGAGATCATTCAATTAATGTTGCAAATGAGTTAGATCAAAATAAGTGTCATTAGTGTGGCATAAGTTAGGATACTATTACTTGGTGTGGCATGAAAGTTATGATTTGAATAGAGTAGCCATGCCGGGTCTATATCGATAATTGTTCAGCCTCAAGTTGGCGCATTACATGTACTAGAAAAATTTAGGAAATTGGTTAGGAGATTTTTTGGAAATTTTGTGATATGTCACTAGGTGACGATGGTAATCAAACATTAATTTCTACCTTTGCCAACCATTCCCGGCTCCTCATCCTTGTCCTTCTCCTCCTTTGTTTTGCGACCACTTGCAAGCCCCAAGTTTCAAGCAATCCGGCAAGGACCGTCGAATGCCTTCGCACGCAAACAAAAGGATAAAGGAAGAATAAGAGAGGGGAAAGGATACCAAAGAAATGGAATTAACGACCACTTTCTACTACTGTGCAGCGCTCCTCTTGATCATCCTTTTAGCCTCCAAATGCCTTCTCCGATCCAACAACTCCCGTCTCCGATATCCACCCAGGATTTACAGGCCACAGTCAGTCATTGGATATGATTTGGATATGGCAACTTTTCATTCATCTTAGGATCCGATTATTTATTTAAAAGCTTGCATAGAATTATCTTCTTACCTGCTTCGTATTCTTTGCTATGAATTGGGCATCCAACCTACGTGCCCCTTATGTGGCAGTAACAAGAAGACGATTGATCATGCTATCTTTACCTGCTAAGAGCTAGACAGATCTAACAGATATCTGGCTATCGGCCTTGAGATGAAGGTGTTGCTTCTCATTGCATCTCTTTTCTAGGCTTGATCAGGCAGGATTTGGAAAGAGGCATCCTTCAGATGGGTACGACGAGGGCTTACATAGCTTATCAAGTTTGGTTATTCCGAAACCGGCTTGTGTTTACTGATGAGTCTGCTCCTTCATTTAGGATTGTCAGGATAGCCTTCTCTTTATCAGTGAAGTACACTTTTCATTGGACAGTTCTTAATTCTGATAGCCCTGGCTCCTGGGATTCCCATGCTACCTTGGCAGCGCATCGGCGTATGGTCTTTATATCTTAGAAGCCTCCATCTCTAGGGTTTGTTAAAATTAATTTTGATGGGAGCGTTTGCGGAGATTTGTAGGATCGGCTTTTGTGATTCGAGAGTCGGATGGTGCGATGTTGGTAGCTGGTGGATTCGGCCTTCTGACTTCTCGGTGCCTCTAGCTGAGCTTATGCTTCTGAGCTAGTATTATTCGTAGCTTGGGCGCCTATAGTCTTATTATTGAGAGAGATGCTATTACTGTGATTCGTTGATTCCGTCAGGACCATTACAATTATCTGCCTACCAATTCTTTAATTACGTTATTCGATCTCTTCTTCTGGGAGTTCACTGTGTCCTGATTCAGTACATCTATAGGGAAGCTAATAGACTGGATCACCATCGGGATAGCTTATTACTTTGATTTTTAAAGTTGAAAACTAAAAAATTTATATTTTTTTGCTTTAATCTAAATTTTATACTCTGATATATTGGATTTGATTTATTTTAGATTGATATGAATACTTATATGTATATTAAAAAAAATAAAAAGAAGAAAAAAAAAAAAGAAAGGAAAGAAGAAAGAGGAGATGGCTAAAGATTAATGAAAGCAGCTCCGTCCCAAAGCTCATTTAGGATTTCAGTGTTGCTTTCCATGCGATGATGAAAAAATGTGGGATTCTCTTAAAATCTAGTTGCATGTGAGAAATTGTAGTAGAGAGAAATTCTTAACTAAAAATAGAAAAAAAATCCTATGAAAGGACATGCGAAAGGTTTCAACTATCGTTTCAATAATTGTGTCGGCAGCTTTATTTGTTCAGACTTTTTTGCGGACAAGAGATCCCCATGTCACCTCACCCAACCCTACTTAATTAGACTCGATGTTTTATGCGGCTCGAGTTTGGCATACTGTACACCACGTGAACCACACTCTTCTATAGGTCACACCATCACACTACGTGAACCACGTGAAAAGAAAATGGCATGATCCAGCAGCACCTAATGTCAATATTACCGGAGAAAAAAAGAAAAGAAAACGTCGTAAACGTGTGAGCTTGAGCGCGCGGCCTAAACTTTATAAAGTCCGCTCGACGTAAGGGCACGAACGACATCAAGTTACTCGCGAAACGAAGGATAGAAGAAAAGGTCCTGCGCTGTGAAATGGAATTAAGGGTCGCCCTCTGCTACTGCGCAGTGCTCTTCTTGGCCCTCCGCTTCACCTTCTCGCGATTCAATAACTTCCGCCTCCGATATCCACCCAGCGGCCCCTCGCCCTCCCCGTCGTCGGCCACCTCCACCTTCTCCGCCAGCCCTTCCACCGAACCCTCGCGGCCATCTCCGCCCGCCACGGCCCCCTCCTACTCCTCCGCTTCGGCTCCCGCCCCGTCCTCCTCGTCTCCTCCCCCGCCGCCGCCGAGGACTGCCTCACCGTCAACGACGTCACCTTTGCCAACCGTCCCCGGCTCCTCTACACCAAGTACTTCGGCTACGACCACACCTCCCTCGGCGATTCCTCCTATGGGCCCCACTGGCGCAACCTGCGTCGAATCGCCACCCTCGAGTTCTTCTCCCCCGCCCGTGTTGCCGCTTTCTCTGCCTCCCGCTCTGCTGAGGTCCGTTCGCTCCTCCATCTCCTCTTTGGCGACGGAGATAAAGCCGAATTCCGAAAGGTGGAGATGAAGTCGAGGTTCAAGGAGCTGACGTTTAATACGGTCATGCAGATGATAGCCGGGAAGAGGTACTACGGGGCGGAAGCGGCCGAGGACGGGCGGCGGTTCTTGCGGACTATGAGGGGAAATTTTCGGTGAGCGGATCGACGAATTGGCGGACTTCTTGCCTGGGTGAGGTGGGTGGGGTGGAACGGTGTCGAGAAAAGAATTAGGCTGGCAAGGGAGATGGATGAGTTGTGCCAAGAGTTGTTGGAGGAGAGGAGGGGGAAGAGGCCGGGAAGAGAAGAGGAAAAGAAAACTATTATTGATGTCATGTTGGAGATGCAGGAGGCCGAGCCTCGCTGCTACACCGACGAGATCATCAAGGGATTGATTCTCGTACGTCTTTTAACGAATAGTTTGCAGCGTCTTTGTTTATTTCTCGATCTTCTACATTTACGGGCGCTCTCGCCGGCTGTTAGATTTTAGAGAACGCTTATTATTTTATTTTTTTATTTTTTTCAATTTCTAAACTTCAAAAAATATATCTGATAAATTAAAATAAAAATTATTTTTATTATTTTTATTATAAATAATATATTTTTAAATGATAAAAAATAATACTACCAACTTTTATGTTTCTAACTTTTTTTCAATTATTATCTATATTTGGCATCAACGTCGCTTTTTAAAAAAAATAAAAAATTTAAAATATATTGTTTAACATCCTGATAATTGAAATATGTTAAATAGCTACCATTATTTTTATAGTCATTCCAATTTACTGTAACCTATGCATCCTATAAATATATTATATTTTTAGTATCATAAAATATATATATATATATATATATATATATATATATATATATATATATATATATATAGGTAGACTTGCTTATATTTGAATATAATTAAGTTTACGACCATGTATCTTTTTCAACCCTAAATCCATATAAATTCTGAAGCTATACCATTTTTAACTTTTTTTATATTTAAATTTATAAAATATATAGACCCAAAATAAAAAAGGTGACTGGATATAGGCTTGACTATATTCGAACATAGCCAAGTTTATCTCATATATTTTTATATTATATATAATAAAATTATAATTTATTATATTATTATATATAAAAAATAATTATATAACTATTAATGTAATATAAAAAATATATAATTCATAATATATACTTACGATATATTATTATTTTTATATTAATATCTATTATTGCTTTTCATATGTTATCTTAGTCTTCAGCAAAATAAATTACCTTTAAAAATAAAAAAATAAAATAAAAATGATATCAAGTATTCCTTTAATTTTTTACTTTCTTCTTTCTTTGATGGGTAATAGTAAAAATATTCTCATAATATTTTTAATCTTCTATCATTTTAGAGTTATGTTTTTTTAGAAAATTATTATCATTTTCATTCTAAACATGATTCTATAAGTTTTTAATACTTTCTATAAAAAATAAAAGGCCAGACTGATTTCAAAAATCAAACATACCCTTATTTAGAAATTCTTTGCATTAGACAACTAGCCAAGAAAAAAGTTGAAAAAGTGGGTAGATATATTTCTCAGCGAACCGAAACGAGTTGGTGGAGTACCCACATTCATCGCCAGTAGATTGCCAACAACGAAATAAATGAATAGATATAATTCATCCAATAGCAGTAATATTAAAAATAGTAACATTAGAGGTGAATCTACTTAAAAACGTATTGACATTATGGTAGCTAATATGATTCTTTTTCTTGAAGTAAGTTATCTTTTTTAAGAAAAAAAAAAACCTGATAGGCATATCAAATGATCATTTTTATTTTATTTTCACATATCTGAATATTAGCAATGATAACATTTTTCTTATTTTAGGACCTGATATCAGCTGGTGTGGATACTTCGGCAGGAACCATGGAGTGGGCAATGGCCTTGCTTCTCAACCATCCAGAGGCATTGAAGAAGGCCAAAGCTGAGATAGACGCGCAAGTGGGCCATGGCCACCTCGTGACTGATTTTGACCTTCCCAATCTCCATTACCTCCAGAATATCGTCAAAGAAACCCTTCGACTATACCCAGCAGGTCCTCTCCTCGCTCCACATGAGTCATCCAAGGAGTGTATCGTACAGGGATACTATATTCCATGTGGCACGATAGTATTGTTTAATGCTTATGCCATACATAGGGACCCACAGCTGTGGACAAATCCCATGGAGTTTAGGCCGGAGAGGTTTGATGAAGAAGAACGCAAGGGGTACAATAACATCCCTTTTGGGTCTGGGAGAAGGAGGTGCCCGGGGGAAACCTTAGCCATGAGAACTATGGGGTTGGCCTTAGGGTGTCTGATTCAGTGTTTTGAGTGGAAGACAATCGGGGAGGAGGAGGTGGACATGACTGAAGGCTTTGGTCTTTCCATGCCAAAGGCTAAACCTTTGGAGGCCTTATATCGACCATGTGGAAACATGATCGATGTTCTTTCTCAAATATAACACAATGTTTGGACTTTCCACATTGTCTAGCTATGATAAGTACTTTCATGTTGTGTTCTATACTTTAGATTGATGTGGAATGTATGCATTGGTGAACAAGGAGATTAAGCATATATGAAGTGATAAAATATGTGGTCTAGTAGTCATTTTACTATCTCTTTAATGAGGTGAGACTTGAATGTATTACTTGGAAAGGAAGTGTACTATCTGTTTACTTTATATTGTTGTTACCTTTACTTTAATATAAAGAAATTATGTTCTAGTATAGGTTGCTCTATCTCATTTCTTGCATTGTTGATCTTTCTAGTGATTTAGAGTTTCTTGTTTTTATCTTTGATGAAAGGATATTGTTGCCGCGGAAATCCGTTCTCCAACTCGTGTGCGCTTCCGGCTTCTGATCCGGACGCCGATCTCGTCGCCTCGGAGTGGAACCTGCAAGACAGTCTGCACGCAGAGGGTGCTGTGGGGGTTGCCCTCTGCGGAGGACCCTCCGACGCCCAAGTCAATAGAGATTCACAGCAAGCAGATGTGAGAAGAAGACTCTCACAGAAAAAATATTCCTCCAAGCTCTTGTGAGAGCTCTAATGGAGTATGAGATTCAATGAGTAAAATGAATGCGTAAGAGGTCATCTTAGAGTTTACGCGCATACCTGAGAGATTGAATGCTATGGTATTTATAGGCGATCACCTGATTCCTTGGACGTGCCCTGAATGAGGTCTAGAAACTGTTAGGATTCGAATCAAGTTTGTTATGAGGGCAGTAGGGTCCGTATCTTGTCAGTTAGAGGATCGACGGCTGGGAGAGCTGGTTGATGCCTTGAGGTTCAATGATCATACGGACCTAGGCCACTCTCGCAGGTCCTAAGCCTCTTCTGGGCATGATTCGTCGTCTGAAATCTTATTCAGCTATAGTGGATTCGAACTTTTCCGCGCCAGATTCCACAGAGATATTTTGAATGCCGTGGTTTGGCCTGAATAAGGAATAACCTGATTTTTTGAGGCATAGAATGGATCGACTCGAATGATCGAGGAATAGCTCGGCTCGGATGGCCAAAGTATGAGGATAGCTCGGGTTACCGAGGAATGGCTCGGCTCGGATGGCTGAAGCATGCGGATAGCACTACAAAAAACTATGATATTTGTGGCGAATCTATTATGGCGAAATATTTTTGTCGTTATAGGTTTATTTATAACGGCGAAATAAAAATTAAATTCGTCATAAAAATTTGTTATTACGGCAAATATATTTTTGCCGTAATTAAAAGATTTATTACGGCGAGTTTAAAACCTCGTCGTAATAAGTCTATATTTTATTTTACGATTTTGATTTTTAAATTTTTCTTTATTTTTATTACGGCGAAATATATTTTCGCCCTAATTAATAGACTTATTACGGCGAGTTTAAAAACTCGTCGTAATAAGTCCACAATTTTTTTTTTATTTTTTTGATTTTTTTTTATCTTTCTTTTTATTACGACGAAATATTTTCGCCGTAATTAATAGACTTATTACGGCGAGTTTAAAAACTCGTCGTAATAAATCCACCGTTTATTTTACAATTTTGATTTTTTTAATTTATCTTTCTTTTTATTACGGCGAAATATATTTTTGCCGTAATTAAAAGATTTATTACGACGAATTATACAATTCGTCGTAATAATTCCATATTTTTTTTTATTTTTTTGATTTTTTTTATCTTTCTTTTTATTACGGCGAAATATATTTTCGCCGTAATTAAAAGATTTATTACGGCGAGTTTAAAACCTCATCGTAATAAGTCTATATTTTATTTTACGATTTTGATTTTTTAAATTTTTCTTTCTTTTTATTACGGCGAAATATATTTTTGCCGTAATTAATAGACTTATTACGGCGAGTTTAAAAACTCGTCGTAATAAGTCCACATTTTTTTTTTTTTTTTTGATTTTTTTTTATCTTTCTTTTTATTACGGCGAAATATATTTTCGCCGTAATTAATAGACTTATTACGGCGAGTTTAAAAACTCATCGTAATAAATCCACCGTTTATTTTACGATTTGATTTTTTTAATTTATCTTTCTTTTTATTACGGTGAAATATATTTTCACCGTAATTAAAAGATTATTACGACGAATTATACAATTCATCGTAATAATTCCACTTTTTTTTATTTTTTTGATTTTTTTTATCTTTCTTTTTATTACAGTGAAATATATTTTCGCCGTAATTAAAGATTTATTACGGCGAGTTTAAAACCTCGTCGTAATAAGTCTATATTTTATTTTACGATTTTGATTTTTTAAATTTTTCTTTCTTTTTATTACGGTGAAATATATTTTCGCCGTAATTAATAGACTTATTACGGCGAGTTTAAAAACTCGTCGTAATAAGTCCACATTTTTTTTATTTTTTTTGATTTTTTTTATCTTTCTTTTTATTACGGTGAAATATATTTTCGCCGTAATTAATAGACTTATTACGGCGAGTTTAAAAACTCGTCGTAATAAATCCACCGTTTATTTTACGATTTTGATTTTTTAATTTATCTTTCTTTTTATTACGGTGAAATATATTTTCGCCGTAATTAAAAGATTTATTACGACGAATTATACAATTCGTCGTAATAATTCCATAATTTATTTTAAGATTTTAATTTTTTTAATTTTTTTTTATTACGGCGAAATACATTTTCGTCGTAATAAATATACGTATTACGATGAATTTAAAAATTCATCGTAATATAGTGAAAAATATCTCTAATACCAGATTTATTACGACGAAAGTGATTTTCGCCGTAATAAGGTCCCCTTAATCCTCTCTAACCCTCGCGCGATTTTTTTCTGTGAAACTCTCCTCCCGTCGTCTTCCGTCTTCCCCTCGCGCGATTTTTTTTCTGTGAAACCCTCCTCCCGCCGTCTTCCGTCTTCCTCTGCTCATCTCCGCCGTCAGCCTCCGAGCTTCTCTCCGCCTGCGAACGCTGAGCTCCTCTCCAGCCTTCGGACAAGGTGAGTATAAGGGCAGGCTTGTTTCATTGGATTTTTTTTTTTCGATTTCTCTTGTTTTCTGTTGATTTGGGGAGGGGGCGGGGAGAGAGAGACGCCGGGGGGGATTTAGGGTTTTCAATAAACATGGCAGGACTAGGATTTAAGGGTGACCGTGTCCCCCACCACTCCCATAACCAGATCCGTAGCCAGAACCATACTCCGACGTTTGCACCTCCTCCCTCACCGTATCCAGACCCACCGCCGGATCCATACCCGGACCCGCTTCCGTTTCCACTCCCACCGCCGGAGCCGCCTCCACCTCCATCACATTTAAGGTTGTAATAGAGATTTAAGATCTTGAGAGAGTGTCTGTGTGGAACACGTGGTTTAGTTCTTCCATCGATCAAGATGCAGGAACATGTGGGGAATGACAAGTCGTGCGTGTGGCATGCGGTGAATTTTTCTGATGGGGAATTGAAGGAGGAGATGTTCTGCATTCGTTTGGTTTCTGTTTAAAGTGAGGAGATGTTCTGCATTCGTTTGATTTCTGGCTTCTTCCTTGTTTTCTGGTTTATTGACCACTGTTGGCTGCCTCTAGCTTTATTTCGTGTGATGATTCAGATTTTTATTTTGGAAAATTGTTTGTGCTTCCTTTTTCCTCGAAGATATGGTGATAGGACTGTGGCCAATACAGATTTGCATCCAACTTTATTTGGCAAAAAAGGTGTATCCCTGTTAGGATACAACTTGATTTATTGCAACTGGCATTCCCACTGTTATTTTGACGAGGCCTGCACAAGTAGCTCGTTATAAAACTTTGTTTCTTTTTTCTTTATAAACTTGATGGCCTTCTTTATAAACTGTTATCTCAAACTTCTTTTGTTTCTGTTGCCATCTTAGTTCTTAGATCTATTACACTACTAATTCCTTGATGAAGAAGTCTAGCCGATGCATCCCTCGTTTGATCTTCAACTGCTTTCTTTTTCCTTTTTGCACACCAAGGAGCAAACTATGACTCCTCATCAATGTTTTGGAAACAATGTCGAACAGTGTCCAACAAGCCATAGGAGATTAACACCATCCTCATTTGTATGCTCCAATAATCATAGCTCTCCTCCTCAAAAATCAGTACTGCAGATTGTGAACAATTGAATGTTGTGATACTTGAACTTGCTGCCATGAGTGTGCCTTGACGTGATGACAGGACCTCATTGCTTCGATGCTACTATTAGGAAAAGAGAAGAGTGTTACAAAATTGAATGTGATGGTCTATTTATAGGATTAGATGGTAAGTTGTAGATGGTGTAACTATTTACGACATAGTATTCAGATGGTTGGCAAAGACATTGTCCTTTGGTAGAATCTAGAACACTTTGAGATTCTAGAATGCTTTGGAATTCTTGAATAATTTGACTTTAGAATGCTTTGGAAAGTTTGAATACTTTGACACTCAAGGCTACAAATCTTCAAGATTCATGTTACAAAATTTTAAAAATTAATTTCTAATTAACATTATATCATGATTTGATATCTGACCACTTTTCTTTTGCCCTTCTATCACTTGCACATGTGCCACATGCTCTTCATTTTGTATCTTAACAACTTGCTGCAATTAACTTTGCATGACTGCCATTGCGTAAGCTGGGCTGTGTAACTCTTGGCGCTCTTCCTTTGTTCCTTGCAGTTTCACTAGCAAACAATTGATAGCTTAAAATTGTCAAGTCCCTCAAGTCGTAGTGCTGTAGTATCTTATTGTGTTCTGGCAATTGATACACCATTATACCCTATTTCTTTAATCTTATTTGCTCCTCCAGTTTGTTCTACTGTCCATTTTTTTCGCGTTCTTAACTAAATAGATTAACGATATTTAATCATGTTTTTGAAATTGATAACTGACCTCTTTTTCACACTGTCTCTCTTGATTTTATCTTATATATCTGCTGTATCGAAGCATTGGACAACAGAACGTGCAGTACGGTTTCAATTAGTTGTGTTCAATGGTAATGTTCAGCTGTAATCTACAAGGACTCTAACATGCTACCTAAATTGTCCTAGCATTCAGATAGAGAAAGAGAGAGTGATGTAGTGCTAAATACAGCTGCAATAGTAATGATCAATTGGACCATGCCAGAACTCATTGGAGCTGGCTGATTTGTTGCCAGAGACTCCAAAATCCTATCATACTTGATTTAATTTTATCAAAAATATTATAATTGTATTAGATTATTCCATTGATACATTGATAATTGTCTTAAATTATTGTTTTAAATTATTATTATTTTTTTCAGAGAGATCCTGTTACTGGAGAGGAGCCATCAAGACTTCATCTGTGGAATACTCTTCATTTTGATAAAAAGAAGAACCAATGGATAAATAAAAAAGCTGAAGAAACCCATGTAAGTTTATCAATTAAAAATACAATATTATTAATGTAATGTTTTATACTAAACATATTGAATTTGTTTTCTTTTCATTGCAGGCACAGTTAATAGAGCGACTTTCCTCACAGGACTCTACAGTAGAACCAATCAATGAGGATGTCATTTTGGAGGAGGTTTTAGGCTCTAGATCTGGTTATAAAAGAGGATGGGGTCCATTACCGAAGGGTATATCGAGAATTAGAGGTAGTTCTTCATCTTCTGAAAGCTCACAATTAAAGGGTGAATTACAAGAGTGCCGAGAGCTCATCGCTCAGCAAGAGAAGACTATCCAGGAACTACAGGCGACGACTGCTGAGCTCGCTGCTTTCATGCGACAGTTTGTGCCTGGATATCATCCTAGTGGATCCCAGCAGACTTCACCTCCATAGTACATGTATTTTTTTTTAAATTATGTATTTTTTGAAACATTGTATATGATGATTTTATTTAAATGAATGAAAACTTTTATTAAATTATTTTGTGAAACTTTTATATTAGAAAATTATTTCTAGTATCGTTGCTTTAATATTATATTATTGTAACAGGTGCAATACAAAAAAATATTAAAATAAAATTTTAATATTTTAAAATTTAATTAAAAACCTATTACGGCGACTTATTTTCGCCGTAATAGGTTAATATTACGGTAAAAATAAGTCACCGTAATAGGTTTTTTAATTAAATTTTAAAAATATTAAAAACCTATTACGGCGACTTATTTTCGCCGTAATAGGTTAATATTACGGCGAAAATAAGTCGCCGTAATAGGTTTTAATTAAATTTTAAAATATTAAAAACCTATTACGGCGACTTATTTTCGCCGTAATAGGTTAATATTACGATGAAAATAAGTCGCCGTAATAGGTTTTTAATATTTTTAAAATTTAATTAAAAACCTATTACGGTGACTTATTTTCGCCGTAATATTAACCTATTACGGCAAAATAAGTCGCCGTAATAGGTTTTTAATATTTTTAAAATTTAATTAAAAACCTATTACGGCGGCTTATTTGCGCCGTAATAGGTTGATATTACGGCGACTTATTTTCGTCGTAATAGGTTATTACGATAATATATTACTACGACGATTTGTAATGTATTACGATGAAGTTTTATCATCGTAATAAGTTATTACGACGACATTTGTACCTATTACGACGAATTAATTCGTCATAATAAGTCATTTTTTTTGTAGTGTAGCTCAGGTTACCGAGGAATGGCTTGACTCGGATGGCCAAAGTATGAGGACTGTTTGGATTATCGGGGCGACCCTACTTTGTCAAAGGTGACTTAGCTTCGTCGCTTAGATGTTATGCCAGCTGACTAGCAGGGTATTTGAATTGGGCGTGACCCAATCGCCGATGTGAGCGATCAATAATGCAATGATGATTTTACCCCTCATCAGATGTATTAAAGCCCTATTTGATACAAAATTAGAATTGGAATAGGAAAAGAAATTAGAATAAGAATCGCCCATTTTCTTAATAGATTTGGTTCATATGATAATCGAAATCAGAATTAGATAGTTCCTATTATTGTTATTTAGTTCATCTAAACCTCTAAGTAGGAATCAATCTAGTTTTTAATTTCATCCTCAATATAAAAGCTTTAAAAAATAATTTTTAATTTTTTTATATGCGTACTCAATTTAATATTCATTTCATAAATAAAAGACCTAAAATTAATAAATAAAGGTAAATCATAATAAAACCATAATATAATAATAGCTACATTGTTATTATGTAAATAAAATGAGTACTTTTAAGTGTTGAAGAATAAAATAGGAGAGACCCTCGGTATTTTCATGCTAGGGTTAGATTGTAATTTTATATTCTTTTAATGTACAATTATGATATATAATTAATAAGAAATTTATTTTCAACATACTTAATTTCGTTGAGTGTCTTTTACCATTCACCGTGTTATAGATGAACCGGAAAAGCTTGTATCTTGATAGCGATTATGATGTTATGACAAGAGGGCTCAAGGAAATGACTTTCCAAAGGCCATCAAGCTCTACCATATAGAACTATTTGTTAAAAGGATTTTAAGAGATTGTCGAAGTAATTCTCCTACCCACATTCATTGATAATTGACTGAAAAACTTTTGAGCCGATATACTCAATTGAAAAACTTTTATAGCTTAGCATGTTCAATTAAAAAAAAATATACTCAAGCTATTATTAGTGGTCATAAAAAATGTACTTAATTAAAAACTTATATAAGTAGTACAATCAATTAAAAAGTATATATATATATATATATAGAATTCATTTAAAAATCTTAAATAGATTCATATACTTATGGTTCAATTTTCTCTTATTTTTTTTCTCTTGATACTTCATTCTTTTTAAAAAATTAATAAAACTAACAAGTCGAAGGCCAAGAGGGGTTTAATAATTTGCCTGAGGTGGCAATTTCAATAGAAGTATAAAACATTGTGGAAAAGGGAGAATAATTGAGTTAGCAAACATATCTTGTTGTCTCCTTTGTCTGCTGCAAGGTTGTGCAATCATCAAAATGATTATTTTGGAACATGCTGAAGAAAGTATATGTTGTCAATAATCAGTATAATAAGCTTTGGCATGTTAATCCCAAGGATGGACAGAGTCATATAAAGTTACTTATTTCAGTTAGATAAGTTTGTCAGAAGGAATATAAAATTACCTCTACGTTAGATAAGTTTGTCATAAGGAATAAATAAAATCACCCTCTACGTTAGGTTATGCTATTGAGAGAAAATTTGGAAAAAAAATTTAACCTAGTCTAAGCTTGTTTTGCCTAGACTCTAATTGTAATATTCATTAAAGGATTTATCTTTAATAAACATAATGACCAAGATCTTAGAATAAATATTTTTTACATGAAAACTTAAATCAAGAAAGTGTACCTTGATCCATTGATATTTCTTGACAAAAGACGACGTATGGGTTATCGACAGATTGAGTTTCTCTTCCTTACTAATTTTCTTCCTCATCTATTTTGATGATGAAACAAACTATATATAGGAGAGAGAGGACCAATCTGATAATACGTTAAATTTCTTTCCATCAAAGAGAGGTTATCAGATAATAACTTCTCAAAATGAGCCAATAGAAAATTAGCTTTTATTAAACCATCATTATCATTTAAATTTAAATATCTGATAAATTAGATATCATAATCATCATTTAGAATAAATAAATGATAAATCAATCATATATCCATATGGACCACAAAAAAGGAATGCTAACATTCTTCTACTTGGTCCATGTGATATATTAAACATACTAGTTTAATAAACAATCATAATACATAACAGAAGCTAAAATCCTTCATAATATTGGTCAAACATAAAATTATCATTAAGCAAAAACTAATAAGGATCATGGCGATTGTATGCTATTATTTTGATGTACTTCCTTTACTAGTTCTATACTTAACATGATATATAATGGGAATTGTAGTCAGATCTAACAATAACGCCTTTATCAAAGACAAATTTTGTTAATATTCTAATAATTTATTTATGTATATATACCAGCATAATCAAATAGAATCCATAAGCAAATCAAAAATAATAATTAATTGAGCTCAGAGTGTCAAATACATAAGGAACTTAAAGCTTTAGACATAGCATCACTAATGGTTATCAATAATGCCCATTCTTTCGACATGTTCATAAAATATCTTTAGTGGCAACCCTTTAGTTAGCGGATCTGCAGTCATGAGACTGGTGCTAATATGTTCAATTCACACTCTTTGTTTCTGAACTTCTTCTTTAATAGCAAAGTATTTTAATTTCATATCCTTAGCACCCTTTTTAGAAAAGAAGACTGCTGTAGAGTTATCATAATAAATTTTCAGCGGCTTGGCAATGCTGTTGATAATCCCAAGTCCTAAAATAAAGTTCTGCAACCATAAATCATGAATTGTGACCTCAAAGCATGCCACAAACTTATCTTTCATAGTGGATATAGCAATGATAGACTGCTTTGCACTTTTTTATGAGATTGCTCCTTCAGCTAAAAAGAATAAATAGTCAAATATAGACTTTCTGGTACTAACACATTCAATAAAATCTGAGTCTGAATATTTCTTGACTTCAAGATCATTAGATCTTCTATAGGTGAGCATGTGATCCTTTATTCCTTGCAAATATCTTTGCAACTTTTGATCTTGCCGACGCTTTAAAAGCGTCGAGAAATACCGATGCTTTAAAGCATTGGCAACATATAGCCTTGTCGACGCTTTAAAGCATCGGCAATATCATAATGTTTCGATGCTTTTGTAGTTGCCAACACTTTAAAGCATCGACAACTTCTAATTTGCCGACACTTTAAAGCATCAAAAAATAATTTTTTTTAAAAAAATAAGATAACAAATAGAAAAGTTAAAAAATAACCTATATAATGCAATTAAGATAAAATTTATGTTAAACCTATTATATTTTAAAAAAATAACCCATACAATAAATCATAACAAATATAAAATCACATTGCACACATTCTTCACATTCAAATTAAAATTTCAAATATAAAATTCATTACAATCAGCTAATAGAGTTTGCTACAATTTAAAGTTTAACAAAATTTAAAAATACATTAAATAGAAGATATAAATAAAAAATCGAGGTCAATCATCTACAGGAGGAAGGTCATCACCCTGTTCGCAAGGGTCTGATGCGCCAGGAGCCTATAAGAAAAATTAAAAACATTTAATTTACAAAACTATCAATGACAATATATTAGATAAATAATTAATTTATTATAAAATATATTTAATAATATATGTATTTACCTGATGTGGAACACACATTTGTACGATAGATGTAAGCTGCTCAATGTACTCTCTCGTGGATTTCATCGCTGCTCTATCGGTGATACTCTTCCGTTGCATCTCCTTCAACGCTGCTCTGTCGGTGGCACTCTTCTGTCGCATCTTCTCTATCTCATGCTTAAGTCTGTGAACACGTGTATCATGAACACCATCTGTAGCATTACGTGTCTGTCTACTTACTTCAGATAACTGAGTGGGGGTGACTCCAACTCCATAACCCCTCACTCAACCATAGCACTCTGGCCCATCAACTTCGTAAATACCTCAGCCTCGATGCAATTACTTTGCATAGATGCTGTAGAGTCATCGACACGCTCGGCAATAAAAGATAAGCTCTTTCCTGTATTAATTTAGAAAAATTAGTTAGATTTTACTAAATAACAAAATTAAATTAAAATCATTGCATGAAATAAATTGTAATAAATAATTACATTTAAGTTCATCGACTCATCTCTGACAAAAGTGCCATCATGGTGAGTATGAGTCATTCGATAAAACTCCATCTTATCGAATTCCTGCCCATGCTCATCCATTTACAAGAAAAATTATAATTTATAAATAATTTAAGTAATTTATAAATAATTTAAGTATTTTGATACATATGTGTATCACGATACATATGAATTAGAAAGTAACACCAGACAAACGGCATGCGAGAGAGCTTGACAAGATCTTGACTTCAAACAACTCATCTCTAGATGTTCTTTGTTCCCAAAATTCCATTGACATTGATCAAAATTGATCAATAGATACACAGAAATAAAGGTGGTCAAACTGATCAAGATCTCAACAACAAAAAGAAAACGGACAAACAATGGTTTTACAAACATGGTTTCTTAGGGACATTGTTAATGTAAATGTAACTTCAACCACCATGACACCTACTCTCTAAATTTTGATCTTCATACCTAAGCTAATATTGCATGGACTATTGCAAAAAGTGCTCTAGGAGAAACTTAAAAATTTTTAGCTGCATTTAGTTCTTTGTGTGACTTTGACTTCAAACATAAAATACTTGACAATATAAGTAACTATAAAAATGTTATTACTATTTCCAGAAACAGATACAAATCATGGAAGAACATTGATATATAAAAAATAATTTCAGGTGAGCTTTATGCAGCTGGGGAGGCATTTGCACATGTCAACTACTAGCTCATATTTCAACTCTATACGCACATGATGCAGTAATAAAATGTTAGGATATGTGCCCATAAATAATAATATTTATTATTTATTGATTAAAAAAAATTAATATTATTTTTTCATGCATGTTTTGATGCTTTATAAATATAAATTTTTTTTGGATTATTTAAATGTGACTTTAAATATTATATATGTGTTATATACAGAAGATAATATTAAAATAAAATAATCTAAATCTGTCTGTAATTATACATTAAAGTTAGAATTTTAATTTAAAATTACTAATGCGATTCATTACATTCTGAATGAAACGATCTTATCCGGATTGTTGATATTATCGGAATGAAAGCGTTTTATATAATTTGATTATATAGGATTGGAACATGATTAATTATTAATCTCTAATAAATTTTGTTGTTAAATAGAGCATTTAAAATTAATCAATGATGGTTATATATGAATTAATCTTAATATTGAGTAATTAATAGACTCCTATTTATTGTATTATATTTTTTGACATGTCGGATAATGGTATAAAAATATAATGTCAAATTCTTGGTATATTAAAACATAAATAATCTAAAATGAAATCCATTTCTTTGTAAAAAAGTGGATGGTTTCCATAAATGTTGATTGGGGGCTTGAATAATAAGAGCGCTCAATTTCAATTTAGATCATAAATACATTATTTATTATAGAATCAATAGTACTTATGGATAAAGATATAATTAAAGAGGTTAATAAAAAATACCTAGCTTTAATTATGAACCATTTATGAATGATTGATTTATATGTAATGACTATATCAATGGATAATTCAAATCATTTTGAATATAATTAATTTTATAATTTTAAGAGTGCAGTTTCAAATTTTTAGTGAAGTAATTTAAAATTAATTATTTTAATATTTTAATTAAGGTGTTAATTAAATGTCAAAGTTATTGAAGCTTAAATTATAATATCCATAGTTCCTGGCCGACTCCATTAAATTATGTAAACTTTATGATATGTTAGATTAAATTATTAATTTAAAATTATTTCAAATTAATTTATACATAAAAATTAATTGTATTAATTTTTATTTTAAATAATATGATTATTTAAAAATAAATTTAAAATTATTTTAAATTAAAAATTATATGGTATGCTAGGGAACACATCGTAGGCATGTTACATAAGGAGGGTCCATATGAAAATTATTTTATTGTTGAAGAAATATATGAGATTTTTGAAGAAATTTTCTCTCTCCGATATCATCCTACGATAAAGATATCAAAAGAAACCAATAATGGTTTGTTGGATAGATATATGAGATTAGGGGAAAGATTTTTTCTCTCGCACATCACCCTACATTAAAGTAATCTTCAAGAGTTAGAAGTTCTCCTAATATTTTAATTAATTAATTAATTAATTAAAAAGGGATGGTGGTTATTATTCTCATAATATATAAGATTCATGAGAGAAAAATAATGTAGGATGATTGTTATCACCCACAGAGAGTTTTCTCCTTCGTCTTCACTTTTCTTATGTGTTGAAAATGAAAATTGACTTAAAAATTTAGTTGTGTGATCTCAACCCAAATAAAAAATGCTCACTCGTTCTTGTTCATTATAATTTAAAAAATATTTGAAAAAATCCATGGTGATCGAAAGGATTTGATGATTCCAAGATAGTGTTGGCGGAGTTCAAGATATTCGACGAAAGATCAATTTCTTATTTTCTTATTATTTTTATTATTAAATTAATATGAGTATAGATTGCCAAATAAATTTTTTTAAGATATGTGATTTAATCCTTATCTAGTTTTTGCAAATATCTCAAAATTAGTTTGAGATAACTAGCAATTGGTATCAGAGCAGGCTATGCCTCTATTAATTTAATATTTGATTACGTGATAATCATTATATGATTATATGATCTACTTATGCATTATGGTATATATATTTTTTAATATTTTTAAGTTGATGAATTATGTGCGAATGGATTGGCCGTAATTTTTTTTTGATCCATGGAATTAGTTATACAAATTTTCTTTGATTAGATCAATTGAATATAGGATTTATAATATTATTTTCCTTTTATATTGATGAAGAAGGTTTCTTCATGTTTTTAAGAAGAGTTCTCAATTAAATTTTTTTCAGGTTTCTTAAAGAAGTTTCATTCTATTGATCCAAAAAATATGGATAAGTGGAAATCTGACACACACACACACACACATATATATATATATATTATATATCAAGTCGTGGGGGCTCCATGTATGTCTCCTCCCCTCATGCGAGGCGAGAGGAGCTGTTAACCAAGGGAAGGCTTCGGCCTTGCCTGTCCGGTGTGGATGGGGAGACAGAGTAAGTAAATGCTTGGAACCCATTTAGTCCCACATTGGGTAAATTAGATTATTTTGAATTATTGGGCTGGTATTTACTATTAGTATTTTGGATTCCGTGGAACCAAACTAAATTTTTTTGTTTTTCTTTTTATTAAATATTTTTGTTATGTTGATAATAATTACATTGCCATGCATATTATATGCCATATTAGATAGAAAAGTGCTTACATATTTATTATATGTCATGCATTTAAGTGCATTATTATTTTATTATTTTTTAAAAAGGTTTTAGTAAATTATATTAATGCACTTTGTAATAAATTTAATGAGATTAAATTTGTAGATTAAATTAGCAATTGGATTTACAAAATTAATATGCCAAATGTGAAGTTTTAAATTTAAGTGTTTAATTTTAAATTATCACATTTAATTTATTTTATAATTTTAAAATGTTTAAAATTATAAAATCTTAGTGATTTAAATTGTTTAAATTAACTAAGGGTTTATGAAACAAGAGTTGTTTTATAAATAAAATACACTTTTACAAAATAATGAGTGGAAGGGGTAATATGATAATATAACCTTTAGTCTTCATCGTTAGTATAACATCGTGAGTTATTAGTAGCGCCTCAAGACGCTTTAATTTCATCCTCCTTACGGAGGATGTCTACTAATGGCAATAACAATGTTATCTTTTATGAGATAGAATTTTTAAGATGTATTTTAGAATTGACCTATCCTATGGTGGCAATTTCTAAGTTAAGTCTTAAAAATTTGATACGATAGGTGGCACTTATAAAGAAATAATTAAATTAGTTAATTATTTTCTTGACCAAATTTAAGAAATTAATGAGTATTTAAAATATGAGATATGTTGGGAATACTTATTAATTGAGAAAGTCTCATTTTAATTAGCAACTATTTTACCTACCTTATGGCGGCACTTAACTGTGGAGATTAAAATTTCTTAAGCCTTTAAAGTAAACATGTTTTTGTGTATTTTTACATGTGCATTCATGCATTATATTTACTTTGCCTTAAATTTTTGATGATATTTATGCAATTATTTATTAAAAATTTTCTATTTTTTAGTAAATATGTCAAACCCAATTTTCTCACTTCTCGCCTCTCAAGTTTTAACTAGTGAAAATTTTGTTAAGTGAAAAAGCAACATGAATATTTTCCTTATTAATGAAAACTACTACTATGTCCTTAAGAATGATTGTCCTCCAATGCCTCCAACCAATGCCTCGAAAGTTGTTATTGAAGAGTACAACCATTGGGTTGTTGCAAATAACAAGGCTAGCTGCTACTTATTAGTAGCAATGAATGAGGTACTTAGAACTAAGCACGAGGCCTTTAAAATTGCAAGAAAGATTATGGAATTTCTGTAGTAAATGTTTGGATGCCCATCTAATCAGGCTTGCTATGAAGCTGTAAAAGCCGTTATGAATGGCAAAACGAAGAATGGTTCTTCTATTCATGAGTACGTCCTCAAAATGGTCAATATTTTCAATGAAGCTGAAATCAGTGGAGCTAAAATTGATGAAAAAACTCAGATTGGCATGATCTTGGAGACAATATCTCCATCTTTTCTTCAATTTAGGACTAATTACATTATGAATCATAAGAAGTTTAATCTGACTGAACTCCTGAATGAGCTGCAAATTTATGAGACCCTTATAGATGATAAGGATGGCAAGATAAATGTTGCTGAAGCCAATACAGCTGAGGAGAAGCCTTCTTTTTCAAAGAAAAAGAAGAAGATTATGGAAAAGCAAAGGATAATAAGAAGAGGATCCAAAAAGAAGGGAAAGGTTGCTCAGTCTAAACCTAAAGAAAAGTGTTTCCACTATCATCAAGATGGTCATTAGAAATGGAACAGTAAAAAGTACCTTGATGAGCTGAAACAGAAAAAAATAAGGTAAATTAGATTTGCTAGTTATGGAAACATGCTTAGTTGAGAATAATTTCTTAAGCTGGATTATTGATTCAGAAGCATTTAACCATATTTGTGTTTCTTTGAAAAAGCTTGAGTCTGCCCGAGATCTTCAAATGAAAGATTTCATGATGAGAGTTGGCAGTGGAGAAAAGGTGTCAGTGACAGCAGTAGGGATAGTGCGACTATCATTTGCTAATAATAAATATTTATTTTTGAACAATGTCTATTATATTCCTGATTTCAAATGAAATTTGATTTCGGTTTCAAAGTTGCATGAATAATTTATTTCTGTTTCTTTTAGTATTGACTCTTTTTTAATTTATAAGAATGAAATGAATATTTGTTATGAATATGTTGAAAATGGTCTATATTTTGTTAAACCAATTTTCAACAACTTGCTTCAAACCAAAATATTTAAAGTCATTGAACCAACCCCTAAAAGATGAAATGTTGCGAATAACAACAATGACACGTATTTGTGGCATTTGAGTCTTGTCATATTAATATAGATAGAATACAAAGACTAGTGAAGGATGATCCTTTAAGAGAGCTAAGAATTGGCACTCTATCAGTATGTGAATCCTATCTAGAAGAAAAATGATCAAAAGATCTTTTTCAGCAAAAGGTGAAAGAGAAAAGCACCTCTAGAGATCATACATGCTGATGTATGTGGGCCTTTGAATATCAAAGCTAGAGGGGGTTATGAATATTTTATCATATTTATTGATGATTATTCAAGATATGGATATGCATAACTGATGCAAAGAAAATTCGAGGCCTTTGAAAAGTTCAAAGAATTCCATACTGAAGCAGAAAAATAACTTAGCAAATCAATCAAAACTCTTTGATCTGATCGAGAAGGAGAGTACCTGAATTATGAAGTCAAGGATCACTTGATTGAGAATGAAATATTATCACATCTTATGGCACCTGCAACACCACAGCAAAATGGTGTAGCTGAAAGAAGAAATCACACTTTGCTTGATATGATAAGATCAATGTTGAGCTATTCTTCTTTGCCTATCTCATTTTGGGGATATGCACTACAAACAGCTATATACATTCTAAACATAGTTCTATCTATGTCAATCCCTAAGACTTTCTTAGAGTTATGGAATGATCGCAAACCTACTTTTAGACACATCCACATATTGGGGTGTCCAACCCATGTGTTGAAGGGAAAGACTGGGAAGCTGAAACCTCATTCAGAAGTATGCATGTTTGTAGGGTACCCCTAAGGGAACGAGAGGATGTTTGTTTTATAGTGCTCAAGATAACAAAGTATTTGTGTTGATGAATGCTACGTTTCTCGAGTACAATTATATGATAGAATTCAAACCCAGAAGTAAAGTAGTTCTGGAAGAGTTGCTGGTTGATAAGATCAGTAAAGATCAAACATCACCGCCACCATGATGCAGTGGAAGGGAAATAAGATTGTCCATCCTCTATCGTCAAGATGGAGAAGCACAAGTTGCAGTCATCGATGGTAGTGATGATGATCTATTGACATACAATATGACAATGAAGGATGTTGATCAAAAGAAATAATAGGAAGCCATGAAACTTGAAATGGAGTCAATGTACTCCAATTTAGTCTAAAAACTTGTAAATCTATCAGAAGGTGTTAAGCCTATTGTATGCAAATGGATTTATAAGAGAAAGAGAAGAGCCGATGAAAAAGTAAAGACTTTCAAAGCTAGGTTGGTGGCAAAGGGTTTTACCCAAAAGGAAAGAGTAGACTATGAGGATACTTTTTCATCAGTAGCTATGCTAAAATCCATTCGGATTCTCTTGTCCATTGCTGCTCATTATGATTACGAGATATGACAAATGGATGTCGAGATGACATTTTTGAACAATCATCTTGAAGAGACTATTCATATGGTCCAACCAGAGGGTTTTGTGGTTAAAGGCCAATAACAGAAAGTCTGTAAATTGCAAAGGTCTATTTATGGGCTTAAGCAAGCTTCTAAATCTTAGAACATCAGATTTAATAAAGCCATAAAATCTTATGATTTTGAATAAAATTTAAGTAAACCTTATGTCTATAAGCAAATGGAAGGAAATAAAGTGGTCTTTTTAGTTCTTTATGTGGATGACATTTTACTCATTGGAAATGATGTAGGATCTCTATCCAAAGTAAAGAACTGGTTAGCCAGCCAATTCCAAATGAAGGATTTGGGAGAAGCAAGATACATTCTTGGCATCCAAATTATACGGAATCGCAAGAATAGTCTTTTGACGTTATCTCAGGCATCGTATATTGATAAGGTGCTTGTCAGATTTGCAATGCAAAACTCCAAGAAAGATAATTTACCTACTCGACATGGAGTTTATCTTTCTAAAGAGCAGTTTTCTAAAACACCACAAGAGGAGGAAGATATAAGATTGATTCCCTTTGCTTCGGTAGTTGGCAGTCTAATATATGCAATGTTGTATACAAGACCTGACATATGCTTTGCAGTGGGAGTGGTTAGCCGATATCGGTCAAACCCAGGATTGGATCACTGGATTGTGGTCAAGCATATTCTTAAATATCTGAGAAGGATGAGAAACCATATGCTGGTATATTTTGGTAGGGATTGATTCCTGTTGGATATATAGATTCTGATTTTCAATCAGATAGAGACTCTCGGAAGTCTACCTCTTGAGTGGTGTTCACTTTGGGAGGAGAAGCTATTATATGGAGAAGCATCAAGTAAACCTGTATTGCTGACTCCACCATGGAGGCTGAATATGTAGCAGCTTGTGAAGTAGCTAAAGAGGCAGTCTGGCTTTGTGAATTCTTGAAAGATTTAGAAGTTGTTTCAGATATGCATGAACCAATTAAACTTTACTGTGATAATAGTGGAGCAGTAGCTAATGCCAAGGAACCCAGAAACCATTGTAAAGGAAAGTATATAGAGAGAAAATTTTATCTTGTAAGAGAGATTGTCGGTAGAGGAGACGTTTCAGTTGAAAAGATCACATCTACGAATAATATAGCTGATCCGTTCACTAAGACATTCCGGCTCCGGGTTTGAGCTACATCTTGAAGGGATGAAACTTAGAGACATGTCTCATTTACTTTAGGGCAAGTGAGAGATTGTTGGATATGTTCCAATAAACAAATGAGATTTATTATTTTGTTGATTAATTTGAAAAAAATTTTAATATTATTTTTGCATGCATATTTTGATGTTTTATAAATATTGAAAATTCTTGGATTATTTAAATGGCTTTAAATATTATATAAGTGTTATATATAGAGGATAATATTTAAAGTAAAATAATCTAAATCTGTTTGTAATTATAAATTAAAGTTGGGATCTTCAATTTAAAATTACTAGCACGGTTCATTACATTTTGAATAAAACAATCTTATTTGGATTGTTGATAATGGGTTATCGGAATGAAAATGCTTTATATATTTGATTATATAGGACTGGAATGCGATTAATTATAATTTTTGATAAATTCCATTATTAAAATAGAGCATTTAAAATTAATCAATGATGGTCATATATGAATCGATCTTAATTCTGAGTAATTAATAGACTCCTATTTATTATATTTTATTTTTTGACAGTCAAGTAATGACATAAAAACATAGTGTCAAATTATTGGTATATTAGAATATATTATAAATATAATAACATAATAGCCAAGAATATTAATATATAAGATGAAATCCATTCCTTCATAAAGAAGTAAGATGGACGGTTTCTATAAGTGTTGATTAGGGTTTAAATAATAAGAGCACTCAATTTATGATTAGATCATAAATATATTATTCATTATAGAATCAATGGTACTTATGGATAAAGATATAATTAAAGAGGTTAACAAAAAATACCTAGCTTTAATTAAAAATAGTTTATGAAGGATTAATTTATATGTAGTAATATATCAATGGACAATTCAAATCCTTTTGAATTAGTTAATTTTATAATTTGAGAGTGCAATATAAATTTTTAGTGGAGTAATTTAGAATTAATAATTTTGATATTTTAATTAAGATGTTAATTGAAAGTCAAAATTATTGGAACTTAAAATTATAATGTCCATAGTTCCTCTAAACGGCTCTATTAAATTATATGAACTTTATGATATGTTGGATTGAATTATTAATTAAAATTTAAAATTTAAAATTAATTTACATATAAAATTAATTAAATTAATTTTTATTTTAAATAATATGATTATTTAAAAATAAATTTAAAATTATTTTAAATTAAAAATTATACGGTGTGTTAGGAAACATATCGTAGGCATGTTCCATAAGGAAGGTCCATATGAAAGTTATTTTATTATTGAATAAATATAAGATTATCAAAGAGATTTTTTCTCTCCGATATTATTCCACGATAAAGATATTAAAAGAAACCAACAATGGTTTGTTGGATAGATATATAGGATTGTGAAAAAGATTTTCTCTCTGGCACATCACCCCACATTAAAGTAATCTCGAAAGTTAAAAGTTATCATAATATTTTAATTAATTAATTAATTAATTAATTAAAAAGGGGTGGTGGTTATTATTCGCACAATATATAAGATTCATGAGAAAAAAATAACGTAGGATGATTTTTATCACCCATAGGGAGTTTTCTTCTTCATTTTAACTTTTCTTATGTGTTTAGAATGAAAAGTAACTTAAAAATTCAGTTATGTAATCTCAACCCAAATCAGAAACGTCCACTCGTTCGTGTTCATCATAATTTGGAGAATGTTTGGAAAGATCCATGGTGATCGAAAGGATTTGGTGATTCCAAGATAGTGTTGGTGGAGTTCAAGACATTCGACGAAAGGTCAATTTTTTAATCTTCTTATTATTTTTATTATTGAATTAATATGGATATAAATTATTAAATATATTTTTTTAAGATGTGTGATTTGATCCTTATCTAGCTTTCATAAATATCTCAAAATTAGTTTGAGATAACCAGCATAAAATACACATGGGTGAGCTGCAATAAATATTGTCACTCCAATGGCAATAAAAAGGTAAAAAGATTGGCACACCCTTTTTTTAGGGCGACCATCACTTCTCAAGTGTGAATGCCTACCCTGCTTAACTGGACTCCCCTTGTTGGAATTATTCTTGCCACGCGGTGTTCTAGGGGACCTTTGTGATGTAACTTCAATGGGTAAAACAGATATTGGATCTACACTCTCTGTAGCAGACTTAGGCATATCCTTATGCTCTTATGAGAGGAAACCATCATTGAACTCCATCTTGCATATAGGAAACCAGGCTACTAGCTCCTTGGTTCAATCAGGCCATGCACAATATCACTCTTTTGCAACGGCTATGGAATGCTGACATAAATGAGTAGCTTTGCAGTTTCCTTAAGAACATGGTTCCTAGATCTGTTAAAATATAATGGTTGTTAGTTTTTAGTATTTTATTTTATTTTATTTAGTATGAGTTGGGCTTTTAAATAATGGGCCTATCTTTTTATGCTTTGGTGGGGTAGCCTCAGATAGATAAGATCATAAGAGGCATTATGTTATCCATAGAAATAAGAAACAATTTTTATATGGTGATGTGCTTAATGAAATGTAATAGATCTATTTTCTTCTTAAGAGAAAACCCTTATTCTATCTTGATTTTTCTTCCAAAATAATATGTGTTGAAAACAATTCCAACAAAAATTGGTATCAAAGCCAGGTTACGAAGAAATCCTGTGGCGCGGCAAGAGATCGAAGAAATAAAAGGGAAAGAAGATATCTTTCGGCTTTCTTGAATCGGTACACGGCGAATTATGGGTTGTGGCACTCCTTATCGATCTTCGTGTAGATCCTCAAGAGGATGAGGGTGGACTGCTTGATCTCTTCGGCTTCAACGGCAGTAGCGGCCCCAAAACCTCTTTCTCTCTCGTTGGCAATTCACATTATTTTAAAGAGATGACAAAAGGCTTCAGATTATTTTAAAGTGAATAAGGGATTCTCATCACGAACTTTCTTGGTTCAGTTGCCAAATCAAGGCAATGATAGTGGGATTTGATTGCCACTAACAAATCCTCTCAAGGGAGCATGGAGGAGAGAAAATGGAGATCGACGCGGGAAGAAGAGGAACGGAAACGGAAACTAACATGATGAAAGGAAAGCCTTTGGTAGGTGACGTGTTCCTCGCAAAGCTGCCGTTTGACTTCCCATCAATGATTCTTGTGTCAGGCTTCCAAAAAAGTGTTAGGAAAAAATTGCTACAATAAATTATGATTATTGGAACATCAAGATGAAGACCCTTTTTATTTCATAAGAAGTATGGGATCTAGTTGAGAACGGGTACGAAGATCCAGTTAATCAAACAAATAATCAGAAGGAGCAACTGAAAGGATGCCAAAGCTTTGTTCTTTATTCAACAAGCTGTATCTGAGAAAATTTTTTCAGAATTATTAGAGCCACCAAATCAAAGGAGGCATGGGATATCTTGCAGGAGGAATTTCAAGGCAACATAAAGGTAAGAGCTATCAAACTTCAAACTCTAAGAAGAGAGTTAGATAATTTAAGAATGCAAGAAAATAAAAAATTAAAGGATTACTTCTCCAAAATTACGGAGACTGTTAATCAAATGAAGAGCTATGGTGAAACCATCACCGAGCGAAGAATATGTGGGAAAATCTTGGCTAGTTTATCTTCAAAATTTGATACAATAGTTGCAATTGTTAAAGAATCTAAAGATCTTTCTGAATTAAGTGTTCATGAATTAATGGGATCTCTTAAAGCTCATGAGCAAAGATTGTTTAGGCATAAAGAATCATCAATTGAAAGTGCCTTTCAATCTAAACTCAAAGTGGTTGACAAAATTTTCAAAAAGAATCATCTAGTCATGCTCCAGTCAAAAGAAAGTCATTCAGAGGTAAAAACTAGAATAGAGGAAGAGGAAGAAATATGAATGGAAGAGGTAGAGAAATCCAAATAATAATTTTTTAAAAAGGTAATATGATGAGAGCACTCAACAAAGGTGCAATTTATGTAAAAGGTCTTCTCATGCTAAAAAAAGATTGCTGGTTTAGGGAAAAACCCCAATGTTATAATTGCAAAAAGTTTGGACATGTTCAAAAAGATTGCAGGTACAAAGCAAATGAACAAGCACACTTCTCAGAAAAAAATGAAGGTCAACAAAGCACACTATATGCATGTCAAATTGCAAAAGAGCAAAGTAATAATATGTGGTATCTTGACAATGGTTGCAACAATCATATGACAGGAGACAAGTCTATTTTTATGGATATTGACAGTTCTTCAATTTCACAAGTGAAGATGGAAAATGGTGTTCTAGTCCAAGCAAGAGGCAAAGGCATAATTGAAATCAATACCGAGAAAGGAAGAAAATTCATTCATGATGTTTTACTTGTTCCAGATTTGAAGCAAAATCTTTGAGTGTTGGATAGCTGATTGAGCATGGGCATATGGTTCACTTTGAAGATAATGTTTACAAGTTATATGATAGACGAATGAAAAAGCAACTTATGGCAAAAATCAAGATGGAGAAAAATAGAAGTTTTTATCTTATTTTGCACTATGCAAAGGATGTTGCATGGAAGATGAAAGTAAATGATGAGTCATGGTTATGGTACAAAAGGTTTGTACACTTAAATTTTCAAAATTTGAGAAGTCTATATCAAAAGAATATGGTGTATGGTCTACCAGCAATACATGACAAGGAAGAACCTTGTGAAGGATACACTTAGAAAACAACATAGAGAGGCATTTCCAAAAGAGCATGTATGGAGAGCCAAAGCACCATTGGAGCTTATCATACTGATATATGTGGACCTATAAAATTCCCTTCTCATGCAGGTAACATTTACATCATTATTTTTATTGATGACTATTCAAGGATGACATGGGTATATTTTATGAGACATAAATCAGAAGCATTTCTTATCTTTAAGAAGTTTAAAAATCTTGTGGAAAGACAAAGTGGGCTTTATATCAAGGTGCTGAGAAGTGATAGAGGTGGTGAATACAATTCAAATGAATTTGAAAATTTTGTGAAGATGATGGTATACAAAGACAATTGACTGTTGGCTATGCACCAGAGCAAAATGGTGTTGCAGAAAGAAAGAATCATACTATTGTTGAGATGTCTAGATCTATGCTCAAAGATAAAGGCCTTCCAAATTCTTATTGGGCAGAAGCAGTGAATACAGTAGTATATCTGATGAATAGATATCCAACAAAAGCTCTTCAAAATATGACACCATTTGAAGCCTGGTATAGTAGAAAGCCTTCAGTGAAGCATTTCAAAATCTTTGGATGTGTGTGCTATGCACATATTCCAAAGGAAAGGAGATATGAACTTGATGAAGTAAGTAAAAATATATCTTTGTTGGATATAATTCTAAATTAAAAGGTTACAGACTTTTCAGCTTGAAGCAAAATCAAGTGATCATAAGACGAGATGTTATTTTCAATGAGAAAGTTGCTTGGGATTGGAAGCAAAAGAAAGTTAAAGAAAATATTATTTCTCTTGATAAAGAAATCTATGATGCTCAAAATGAAGAAAATGCGGTTGAAGGTTTACCACAAACTTCTCCAAGTTCAAGTCTATCTTTAAGTTCTACTCCTATAAAAATGAGATGGTTAAGTGACATTTATGCTTCTTGTAATTTCTATATGATTGAGCCTGAAACTTATGAAAATGCTATGCATGAAGAAGTGTGGACCAAGGCAATGCAAGAAGAAATCAATATGATTGAGAAGAATAAAACTTGGGAATTAGTGAAGAAACCAAGTGATAAGAAAGTCATTGGCTTGAAGTGGATCTACAAAACAAAACATAATCTAGATGGCACCATTCAAAGACACAAAGCAAGATTAGTAGAAAAGGGATACTCTCAATTACCTGGTATTGATTATCAAGAAACTTTTGCATCTGTTGCTAGACATGATACAATTAGAACTCTTATTTCTATAGCAACTCATAAAAGTTGGAAATTACATCAACTAGATGTAAAGTCAGTATTTTTGAATGGAGTATTGGAAGAAGAAATTTATGTTGAACAACCTCAAGGCTTTATTATCAAAGGTCAAGAAAACAAGGTATACAAGTTGAAGAAAGCATTATATGGGCTGAAGCAAGCACCCAGAGCATGGTACTCTCAAATTGACACCTACTTCAATGAAAAAGGTTTTCTAAAAAGTCCAAGTGAACCAACACTTTATGTGAAGAAGCAAGGTAATGATATTCTCATTGTCTCTCTTTATGTTGATGATTTAATTATTACTGGTAACAATGAGAATATGATCTTGACTTTCAAAAATGATATGATGAGAAGATATAAATGAATGATATGGGTTTGCTTCATTATTTTTTGGGAATTGAAATTAGTCAAAGAAAAGATAGCATCTTTATCAGTCAAAAGAAGTATGTAGAAGGCATTCTCAAAAAAAAATTAACAAGGAAAGTTGCAATAGTGTGAAAACACCTTTTTGTTGTAAATGATAAGTTGATGAAAGAAGATAAAAGTGGTGAAGCCAATGCACAATTATACAGAAGCATTATTGGAAGTTTATTATATCTAACAATTATAAGGCCAAACATAATGTTTGCGTTATGTTTACTTTCCAGATTTATGCAAAAGCCAAGTAATATTCACTTTGGATAGGCAAAAAGAGTCTTGAGATACATCAAAGTACTAAAGATTATGGGATCATATATGACAGAAACAAAGATGATATTGTGAAGTTATTTGGGTTTTGTGATAGTGATTGGGCTGAAAGTATTGATGACATGAAAAGCACATCAGGATATGTATTATTTTATGGATCAGGTATCATATCTTGGGCATCCAAGAAGCAAGATACGGTGGCATTATCTTCTTCTGAAGCTGAATATGTTTCAACAACTTTGGCGGTACAATAAATAATTCGGTTGAGAAGAATACTTGAAGATATGGGTGAAAAGCAAGAAGAAGCTACTACTCTGTTATGTGACAACAAATCTACTATTTCTATGATAAAAAATCTATATATCACAGCCGCATCAAGCACATCAAAATCAAGTATCATTTCATTAGAGATGTGGTAGAAGAAAAAGAAATTGAAGTCAAGTATGTGAAGATTGAAGACCAAATTGCAGGCATCTTCACCAAGGCACTACCCAAAGAGAAATTCATTTACTTTAGAGATCTCATGGGTATCCAAGAACAACCATTAAAGGGAAGTGTTATAATATAATGGTTGTTAGTTTTTAGTATTTTATTTTATTTTATTTAGTTTGAGTTGGGCTTTTAAATAATGGGCCTATAATTTTATGCTTTGGTGGGGTAGCCTCATATGGATAAGATCATAAGAGGCATTATGTTTATCCGTAGAAACAAGAAACAATTTTTATATGGTGATGTTCTTAATGAAACGTAATAGATCTATTTTCTTCTTGAGAGAAAACCCTTCTTCTATCTTGATTTCTCTTTCAAAAATATCTGTGTTGAAAATAATCCCAACAAGATCTACCACGCCTTTCAAATTAATCCTTCAAAACTTTCTTCATTCATTGTGGCATTCCTCATGCTTGCAATCTTTTCGGGAACTAAGCATTCTTTCAAACCAACATTAAGAAAAATTCCTTTGAAACTAGTGGTTCCAGGCGGCAATTTCTCTGCCTCTAGTAGTGCTGAAAATAGGCATTGGGAACTAAGAGCAAAATTTTACAGTGGTAGACCAGAAACAATGTTAAGACTTCAGCATTATCTGTAGTTATTTGATAATTGTATTACATTCACAATCATGCGCAATATATAACAATATAGAATAAGCAAACAAGGTAATCTGCATTACATTAACCGTTATTACTTATTGCTCTTCAAATTGTCCTCAATTTCATCAAAACATATCCATGTATCACACTTTGACCATAAGTATCAAAACATATGTATTGCGATACGTATCACGATACATCATCCATGATACATAACTCAGGTTTTATATAATAAGTAAATGCTTTGATATAAAAAAATATAAATTTCTAGTTTAAGAAACATACGAACTCTTATTGGACTCGCACATAACTTTGGATCCTGATGTGTGGAGAATAGATAGAGCTGCTCGTGCAGCTTTAACAATATTAGAATATATCTACAAACTCAAATAAATATACTTGTTATATTCTAAAAGTAAAGCGCGCGCGCGCGCACACACAGATATATATATATATATACATATATATATATATATATGTATGTATGTATATATATATATATATATGTATGTATATATATATATATGTTGTATGTATATATATATGTATGTATGATCTATATATATATATATATATATATATATATATATATATATATATATATATCTATTATATATATATATGTATGTATATATATATATATATATATATATATATCTATATATATATATATATATTATGTATGTATATATATATATACATGTATGTCTATACTATATGTATGTATGTATATATATATATGTATGTATGTATCATATATCTATATCTATATAATATAATATATATCCATACATACATATATATATATGTACTATATATATACATACATACATATATATCTATGTATGTATATATATATCTCATACATACTTATATATATATGTACATACATACATATATATATATGTATGTATGTATGAATAATGTACAATAATCAAATATTTTAATAAAGTATCTTAAAAGATTAATAATAAGATACATGTCCCCTCTTGGAGAACTAGTAATGAACCAACTCCATCCACTGATGAGGGGTACATCAAGAGGACAAGTACCAACTACCTGCTCCTTAGTTATACCCAGTAACTTGTACTTTATCTTCAATATATCTTATATTCTTTTCATTTTTGGTTGAGAGACTTCAATACAAACTCATGAGAGAATGGAGGAAGAGCAAACTTGGACTGCAAAAGAAAAAATATATAAACTAAAAAATTATAAAACATAGCATAATATATCAACTATATAAAATAAGAAATGTTTAGATTATTTTTTTACCTACGCAACTCATAGAATCTCAACTTTATACGTCGAAAGTATGTCATTCCATTTGCATAACTCATGGACAAAGCTGATGCCTCTGTGCAACTATCTCTAAAAAGGAACTAATAAGCTAGCTGCTTTTTTAATTGGTTGATTCAACTGATTGCACTCAACCACTATCTTCTCACCCTCATGCATCTGCCCATACATCCCGTACTCTCATGGGCCGCGTCTACGTGTAACCCTTTCAAATCCGCCTGCATAAAAATAGATATAAATAAACTATAATAAAGTGTAAAGAAATTTTATTAATCCAAATAAAAAAAAATAAATTATCCTGAATGTGTAGCTCATCATCTTCTACACCGACAGTAGGATCATGATGCTCCAAGGATGATGGACCTGCAATCGACTGCTGTGCTGAAGGACTGGACGCAATGTCCAGTACTGAAGGACCAGCATCAACCTGCTATGCTGAAGCAGAAGTGCCAGCCTCTGCTGAGCGCGGCATAATGTCACCTATCATTTACATCAGAGTAAGAGTTAGTAAAAATAATATTAATTTAACATAATAATAACTACAAAATCTAATACATTGCAAAATTAATACTAATAAAAATNGGTACAAATGAAGCTTATGTCAAATCTTTTGGGTTGACTTGTATCAGGATCTAGAATGGACCAATTAAATCTTAAATCAATCTAAGTGAAAAAGAAGCTTGGTTTTGCTTTGATTTGATAAGCCCAAATTAATTGATATAGATCAATTATTGAGTTCAAACCTGACTTAGGTTGATCATGGCTTTACATGAATTGAGTCTATTAGATCAGATTGCATAATTAGGGATTGATTCAAACCGGTCTTGAATCTATGCCATTTGGATTAAAATCAATTGCTCAACTAATTTGAATGAAATCGAGGCAGAGCTTGATTTGGTTAACCCATATTAGCCTAAATCTAGATAGATTAGGTTTAGATTCAAGTCCAAGATCTTAATCAATAAAACCCAATATATCATCAAGATCATATTAACCAAACTGACCGCCTAGGTATATATTGATCAGGATTAGTTGAAAGAATTTGATTCGCATCAGGGTATTAATTAACTTGAATTGAGTGATCTTGGTTCAATTCATGAGCGAAAGAGATCTGGTTCAAGTCAATTGAGTTCAAATCAAAAGGTATAGGTTCAAATCAATGCTTTATTTACTTAATGAATCAAATCAGGTCCTTGCCAATTAGATCAAACAGGTTCACTAGTTTTGATTAAGTGGAGTTTGATTATAATTTTGGTTCAATAAATCAAACCTAATCTAGATTTTGATTCATGATGGATTTGATTCAAATCACTGGTCCTTGATTGTGGTTCAAGAGATTGCTTTCTTTAGCTTGCCTATGGCTATGGCCCCACTATGCTTTCGCAGCACTACTCTTGATGTATTGCTATTTTCTCCTATCTAATGCTTTTCATCCCTCTACTATTGTTACTACTTTAAGTCTTCAAATGTCTTCATTATCCCTGCGATTGATCAAATAAATCATCGATCCTGAGCAATGGATACTGATTCCATACTATGACCTTATTCAGCTCCCTATAATCAATACATAGGTGAAAACTTCCATCTTTCTTTTCACAAATAGTACAGGGGTTCTCCAATGTGATATACTCAATCAAATGAATCTCTTATTAGAAGCTCCTGTAACTGCTTCTTCAATTCCTTTAACTCTATAGGTGCCATTCTATATGGGGATTTAAAAATAGGCCCAGATCCAGGAAGCAAATCAATAGCAAACTCTAACTCCCAATTTGGTGGCATCCCCGGAAGGTCTTCTAGAAATACATCTAGAAATACCTGAATCACTGGGATGCTGCTCAGATATCTGTCCTGCTATTGCTGGCTATCCAAAACCATTGTCAAACAGCTTTAACATCCTTCCCTCAATAATCCTCGGGCACCTATAGCAGATATTAGACCTAGGGTATCTCAAGGGCTACCCCCTTTAAAGATGAAATATAGGTGTTCTAAAATCTAAAATCTCATCTCTTTCTTGAAATAGTCCACAAAGGCATAATATGATGCCAGTCAATCCATCCCCAGAATTATATCAAAGTCGGCTATGTCTAGAATCAATAAGTGTGCCATCATATCTTAGCCTCCCATATTGATTTGACAAGCTCAACAGACCAAATCTGCTATCACAATATCTCCACTATGTATGGCAATTCTAATTGGAGATTCCAATGCATTAGGACTTAGGAACTCAAACTCCTTCACAAAGGTGGATGATATGAAAGAGTGAGTGG
This sequence comes from Calamus simplicifolius, assembly GCA_900491605.1. Taxonomy (NCBI): domain Eukaryota; kingdom Viridiplantae; phylum Streptophyta; class Magnoliopsida; order Arecales; family Arecaceae; genus Calamus; species Calamus simplicifolius. The sequence goes on along the minus strand of UESW01003885.1, from coordinate 79,483 downwards.
CTCTCGGGTCAAACAAAGCATAAGTAAGAATAGAAGCAACCATAATCTCACCTATATTAACGCAATAAAACTAACTATAAAAAGAGAAATATTATAACTAATCAAAAATAATTTCAATTAAAGATAAATAAAAAAATAGCACCTGTCACCACGGTATTGGATGCGTGAACATCCTATTGTGTCAAAGTAAATACCTTGCCTTGAGTCATCGGCCTTTGCATAGGAGCAGCTTGAGGTGGCTGTGCCTGATGGCTCGACTGGGCATTGGAAGGAATGATGACCCTGCCTGTGATAGATATAGCAATTCCGAACATATTGGGGACATGATCTCTGAAGATGAGGGCTGCCACAAGAATAGCAACTCAAGGCTCTCCTCAACCCAGGCATTGAGGTGGATGGAGCTGACCTCTTCAGCCCAGAATAGGACCCTCGAGGACTTTAGGTAGGTGCACTTCTAGCTGTGGATGCCCTCCTCAAGACTCTATCCCTGAAAGCTAGAGCCTCATTATGGCCTCTCTCAATGACCAAGGCTTTATTGACCACAGCTATATAGGAGGTCAGCTCAAAGTTAGAGACCTCCCTCTGAATTCCTTACCGTAGCCCATCCTCAAATTTCTTGGCTCTATCAGAATCACTACTAGCCAAAGCTAGGAGCATACCGAGATAGCTCCTTAAACTTATGGAGATACTTAGAAACTGTTATATCTCCCTGCTGAAGCGGATTGAATTCATAAAACTTTTCCCATTGAATACTGGAAGAAAAGTACTTCTCATAAAAGGCTGCCCTGAAGTCATCTCAAGTGATCAAAGAGATATCACCACCTCTCGACATCTCTGACCTCCACCAGTCTTCAGCCTTCCCCTCAAGCAGAAAAGAAGCAAAACGGACCCTATCAGCTTCAGCACACCTTAGGGTCACAAAAACTTTATCCACCCCCTTTATCCAAGCCTCAGCATCTAGAGGCTCTTTAATGCCTCGAAATGGATTAGGGGCAAACTTCTTAAATTTTGATAGGCTACCCTACCTCTCCCTCCGAAAACTTGCCTGTTGATGCAGCTGCTGCTCAGATTGCATCTGCTAATATATCAAAAACTGTTGCTATGATCTTATCATTTTCCGCATGATACTGCGAACCGCTCTTGTCTCAGACTGCACCCCCTGACAAGTAGAAGATGGATGTTCGACATGTCCCTCCGGCAGCGTCTCGCTAGCTGATGCTAAAGGGGATCCTTACTGCTATTCCATTAGCGAACCTGTTAGGTCCCCTAGTGTGACCCCTACCCTCCGAAGTCATTTTCACAAACAACACATGTAAGACAAGTCTGTTAGGCTCTTGGGAATTTAGTTCCCAAAATTGAATTTCGATTAGGATGGCCAAAGACCTCAACATCACCCTATACCTTAAAGCTTGCTCCTCACTTGGGGAAATTCTATTCGCGCCCACAAAAAACCTCTCAGCACCCGCATTTAAAAAAAAAAAAAAATTTACTAAGTACACCCACATTGTTACTCACTACACCCACCCATATTTTCTTAATCCCTAAACTACCCTCACACCCTTTCACCCCTCAAAATCACTCAGCACACCCTCAACCCGCGCCGCCCCCCCCCTCCCGCCCTCCACCGTTGTTCCCGGCGGAGCTCCTCCTCCCACCCTCCCGGCGGAGCTCTTCCTTCCCGGCGGATCTCCGGCGAGGTAAGTCCCTTTTTTTTTTTTTTTTTACTTACCTCCCATGCCGGCGGAGCGGGTTGTCCGGCATGGGAGCTCCCATGCCGGCGGCGGCCCGGCATGAGAACGAGGAAGGGAGCCGGCGGGCCGCCGGCTCCCTTCCCGTTAAGCAATTTTTTTTTTTTTTTTTTTTTGGGCCGCCGGCTCCCTTCCGTTAAGCAAAATTTTTTTTTTTTTTTTTTTGTGAGTGCCGGCGGCATTCCCGCCGGGAGCTCCCTCTCCGGCGGGTTGTCCCGGCATGGGAGCTCCCATGCCGGCGGCGGCCCGGCATGAGAACGAGGAAGGGAGCCGGCGGCCCGCCTCCCTTCCCGTTAAGCAATTTTTTTTTTTTTTTTTTTTGCCCTTCCCGCCGTTAAGCAATTATTTCCCTTTTTTTTTTTTGTGAGAGCCGGCGGCATTCCCGCCCGGTGCTCCCTCTCCGGCGGGTTATCCGGCATGGGAGGCATGGGAGCTCCCAGATCGTTAACAGTAAACTTATTAACCCACTTGCACATAACACTACTGAATTTTGGCAATTGCACTTATTGGCTTGGCATTGCACTTGGCTTCTCATTCTTGATCAATTTAGTCTTATAATTCATAAATGTAAATCTGAATATTTTGTTCAGTTTCATCATATAACTTGTCTACTTGAATTGCATTTTGATTGACGTATATGCTGATACTCAGTTTCAGATATGGATGCTGGTTCCTCGCGATTTAGACCCACGGCGTCAGCCAGAAGACGTCGTGCCGGTCATGCTGAGGCCGAGGTTCCTGCTGCACCATCGCCCCCTGCTGAGGCCGTAGACGAGGACATGCCCGCTATGGACGTTGAGGGTGAAGCTGTCGGGCCATGTCCAGGAGGTCCAGAGGATGAGTCTGTCCTGAGTAGTTTCAGGACACATATAGCAGCCTCGATCTGGAGGCAACAGGTATTATTTAATTGCTATTGCATTTTACTTTCTTTAATGTATCATTACGATGCTGTGATATAAATTATTAATGGCATTTATATTACAGGAACGGGCTCCACTGAAGTGCATGAACCATGCTGCCAAGGTAGCTGAATGGCAGTGGTGGGAATCAAGGCAACCAAATAGGAAGTTCAGGGCAATCATAGAGCAGTCGGGCCTTATAGATCTAGTGCACTCCTCTTATCGGTTCACCGATAAGATTCTTGTCTCCGGCTTTGTAGAGAGATGGCAGCCCGAGACGAACACCTTCCATCTACCCTGTGGCGAGATGACTATTACATTGGACGATGTAGCCGCCATCTTAGGGATTACTGTCACGGGTTCCTCAGTGTCATGTGAGAGGATGAGCGATCGGGAAGCTGAGGACATCCTTGTTGAGCTATTGGGTGTGTCAGATACAGATGCGCGTCAGGAGGTTCTATCTGTACGTGGTCAGTCTGTTAGGTTAGAGTGGCTGAAGAGTCATTTTCACACTGTATCTGATAGAGATAGTCATCACAGGATAGAGTGTGCAGCGCGGGGGTATTTGCTATTTTTGATAGGGTGCACACTCTTTGTTGATAAAAGTGGAACGAGGGTGCCTATAGCTTATCTTGCTCTATTTAGGGATTTGGATAGAGTGAGATCATATTCCTGGGGTGCCGCTGCTTTGACTTTCTTGTACCGTCAGCTGGGGATTGCGTCTAGGGCATCAGTTAGACAGATCAGTGGATACATGACGCTGCTCCAGGCTTGGATTTATGAGCATTTTCCAGATCTCACTCCTCATCCATCCCTTGATTATACTGATGCGAGGCCCCGCGTGCAGCGTTGGCATCCTGGCACTCCATCACGTACCTCGATGGACCATTTAGTTGTTCTTCGTGAGTCATTGGACGTTTTGAGGGCCGATCAGGTATGTACCATGATGTGTCGCTTGTATATTTAAGTTTTTTTAATTTGCTATATATGACCTAGCTGGGTATTGTTTATATGTTGCAGGTCATTTGGGATCCCCATCGTCATCAGCGAGCTGATCGTCCGTTCCTAGACATTGCATTCTTCAGTGGATGCCTAAAGTGTATGGATGTCGTAGAACCCTATCATCCTGAAAGGGTTCTACGACAGTTTGGTCGGATACAGACGATCCCTCGCGCGCCACTAGCCCCTGCGCGAGCCAGTAGAGGACCGACAGCAGGATCGTACCGTATTGCATATGTCTTCTTGGATCAGTTATGGGAGGAGTGGGAGGATCACGTACTGAGCCAACGTCGTAGGAGCCATCCGGTTGTCCGACCATCGGACTGTGTTCCAGGATATATGGATTGGTATTCTCGTATCACGCACTTGGTTGTCCACCCCCCAGAGAGCCGATCCAGCATATATGATCGTGCACGAACTGAAGATGTTGATGTTGATCTTGACGTTTACCGGCGGCGCTGTGAGGATGCCATCAGCATTTGTACCAACACTCTAAATATGGGTCGGGTGGAGCTTGCATCATTTGGGACCGACTACATGTACGATGTTATGTCGCATATGGCTGATGTTCTGCAGGGTCAGCACATCTCGACTGTTGAGCCTGATGTGCCTGGACCTAGTCATGCGACACCTGATGTGCCTGGACCCAGTCATGCACGACCTGATGTTCCTGGATCTAGTCGGGCACCCACACAGCAGTATAGGCGTCGACGACGACGGGCTGGGGATTGATTGGGATGGGATTTGTATTACTTTTGCTTGTTACAAAGTCAATATTTTGTTATATGTAACATTCAAAGCAAATGAAATGAAATGAAAGTTTCAATTCCAAATTTTTTGTCTTATTTACAAACATTTCATCCCTTGCCATTCCGTTTCATCCGTGCCATCCCGTGCCGGTACGTGCCGGGCCATCTGGTGCTAACACCGCACAATTATCGCGCAAATCACATTGATTATATCTAAAATATAATGACATTTGTTATTGAAAAATATCAAAGGCCAATCAAAGGCGTGCCGTGCCAATGAAACGCTTGCCGGGCCAATATTACGCCTGGGCCATCAATTGCTACCCCGTGTCGATCTGCGCACCAGATGGCTCGGGACCCATATCCTCCTCGACATTCCACTCAACCACAAAGCCCCGTGCCGGCCGTGCCGTGCCGGTGGCGTGCCAAATTTTATTAAAGATTTTGAAATAACTCAATAAATCACTCATTTTAAAATTGGTTGAAAATATAATTTGAGTACCCTCTTGCCTGCGCACCCGACGGCCCGGGGACCATATCCTCGGACCCATTCCACACAACCAAATAGCCGCGTGCCGAATTAACCTCCGTTCGGTCTGACAGAGCCGAACAGAGGCAAACTGTTCGGCCCTGTGTGGCCGAACAAATTGCCTCTGTTCGGCCCAGTGTGGCCGAACAGAGGCAATTTGTTCGGCCACACAGGGCCGAACACGGTTATTCAGGGTAAAGGCCTTGTTCGGCCCTGTGTGGCCGAACAAATTGCCTCTGTTCGGCCACACTGGGCCGAACAGAGGCAATTTGTTCGGCCACACAGGGCCGAACAGTTTGCCTCTGTTCGGCTCTGTCAGACCGAACGGAGGTTAATTCGGCACGCGGCTATTTGGTTGTGTGGAATGGGTCCGAGGATATGGTCCCCGGGCCGTCGGGTGCGCAGACAAGAGGGTACTCAAATTATATTTTCAACCAATTTTAAAATGAGTGATTTATTGAGTTATTTCAAAATCTTTAATAAAATTTGGCACGCCACCGGCACGGGCCGGCACGGGGCTTTGTGGTTGAGTGGAATGTCGAGGAGGATATGGGTCCCGGGCCATCTGGTGCGCAGATCGACACGGGGCAGCAATTGATGGCCCAGGCGTAATATTGGCCCGGCAAGCGTTTCATTGGCACGGCCCGGCACGGGATGGCACGAATGGAACGGGATGGCACGGGATGGAATGTTTGACATTGATCGAAGTGTATACAAACAATTTGCACACATAAGAAGATAAAAAAAATGATATTCAAAACTTTCATTTCATTTCAATTGCATTGAATGTTACATAAACAAAATGTTGACTTTGTAACAACCAATGCACTCTACAACTCAACAGTCTCGCTAAGTATTACATCGGACGATATATTTTCTCTGAACTGTTGAATCCTAGATTCATAAGAATTGGCCCATCCGGAAGCACAAGGTAAATGGTATTTTAACCAGTTGGTTGCTATTGGCGGTACTGGATGACCCGGCAACAAGAAAACCTACAAAGAGTAATCAAGTTTAAAAAATCGTCAAGAATAACAGCAATGTCTTAAATTTAATACCTCAACAAAGAGTAATATATTTAATACCTCAACAAAATGGTTGCTATTAACGAAGGCCACTGCAATGTCTTTACGGGATACAAGAGGAAGAGGCACGATCTGAGCGGTAAGAAAGTCAGACATTGTTGCAAGGAGAGGTGGTACAGGACAACATTGTAGCATGATGCTATAAGATGCCCCATATCTGGCATGGTCATCCACCGGTCATATGGCGGACAATCCTCAAAATATGATAATGCATGAGCGATCTCGTCAACCCTCCCCTCGACAGCATACAATGCGCGATAGTGCTCTATATGACAGTTCAACTCATGTAATAAATCCCTCCTGACACGTGGCCAATCTTCCTCTCCGAAGCCAAGTAAGTCAGCAATTGCTCGAAATCCACAGTTGCCATCAGCTTTGACATCCTTGATGTGCTGGATGAATGCCCTCAACCCGTCTGGAAGTTGATTTATATAGATCATTGGCTTATGTGACCGGATTCGTTGACGAATAACCTACAAATTGTATTGAATGATATGAATTATATAAAATATAACGATAAGCTATATTAAAGAAAAGCTTCGTACCTTCTTCTTTGGCTGCCCCTTCGGCATCTGCATCCTTGGGATCCCTAAAATATTTTGCTGCGAACCAGGTGAATAACTATCCTGTCCAGATAGAACCAACTCAAATGCGGAAGGGTCACGGCGAGTAGAAGTATCAACCTCCAATGAAGCCCGCCCACGTATACCGATCTTCCTTTTCGCAGGTTCTTCAAGAGATGTACTATCAGGACTTGCAATCTCTCTTAATTTCTTTAACATTTGCAATTGAGATGCCCCATCTAACTGCTCGAATTTCTCGGCAATTATATTCAACTCTGGTTTACAGGTCAACTTCACACTTTGCACATTTTTAGCAGGCTGCATATCAAGTTTCGTCCAATGAGGATCTATGCAGTCGAGGGGAATAGGCTGACCTTTCATCCTATACCGCAAAATCTCATGAGCACATGGTAAGCCATGTGTGCGTCGAATAGCACACCCACAAGCTGATTCATGAATCTCAGCTGAATTGGCCCGATTCGATTGGGCAAGGATATGATTTAATGCACATATAGATATGAATCCTCGCAGTTCTTTGAATTCAGCAGGCTTAAAGTTGTGTTGCACGACCGTCAAACTCTTCTCGAATGAGGCTTTAATGTCGCTGTGCTGTAGCTCAATCAAACTATTTATTTTTGTCCAAGAAGACTCGAAAGTACCTTGGCTTGAACCAAGCTGTCTTTTAAGCCTTGCATGTGCACTTTCAGCCCTAGTAAAGTAAGAAAATTAGATCAAAGTTATATATCAAAGATAAAAATATAATATATGAATTGCTAAGGGAAATCTTTTTCTTGAATACCTATTTGTTGTCACATTCCCGTAGTGCCTATAATTGTCCGTCCATGCTGAGACAAATCTTTCCCTGTATTTGCTCAACCAGGTATCTGATACATATCGCAAGGCATCTGGATACGAACTGAAATCTCTCTGAAGTGCACTCCAACGAACATTATAGTCATCTTCTGTGGCTGACAGGACCAGTATATTCCAACTCATTATAAACATATCCCATTTCTCCTTTGTTTCAAATAATCTTTTGCATTGAGCCAGAACATTCCTACTAATATGCCATCTACATAACATATGTGAAGATGTAGGAAATACCCTCTTAATTGCATTCAATAGAGCCAAATCTCTATCTGTGATTATCACCTCAGGCAAAACATCAGCATCCATGACACTGCGCAATCTATCTAATGCCCATGTATAGTTATTTTCCCGCTCAGAGTCCATGTATGCAAAAGCAACAGAAAATGTGAGATTAGTTGATGTCACCCCCACAATCTCTAACAGAGGAAGACGATATCTATTCGTCTTGTATGTGCAATCCATAATCAATACACGAGGAAATGCACGTAACAAATCTATACATCCAGGGTGTGCCCAAAACAAGTCACGCACCACGTCAGTACTACCGCAACTCCTATGCCACTCAATATATTTAGCATCGGCTAATTGACCAAGAAGATGTTGCATCTGTGATCTCCCTGCTTTCTCTAAAACCTTACACCTCTGGCGTGCATTGTAGATCGTCTTCATTGTCGTAACATTGTGGGCATCTCTTTGCTTCAATGTGGACAATATATCCTTTGGCCGAACCAAAGTTTTCGACATATCCTCTAACAATGAAGTCTCCTCCCTAGATAATCTTCCAGCATATGAGTGTCCCTCGAAATGCTTCGCAGACGGATGATTGTGCACTCCACAAATAACCTCCAAAATCCAATCATCCCCAGTGTCCAATTTCCTTCCTCTTAATAAAAATGGGCATCCACACTTCTTTGTACCACTAGCCCTCTTCTTTGATCCCTTTTCCTTTTCCTTTCCGCTTGTGCATTTGTGCTTACCGCTCCTTTCGCAACCTAACTTGATTCTTGGTTTCCTAACATTGCTTCCCGAATCAGATGTTTTAATTACAATAACTAATCCATTCCTCCTCCCAGCTTCCCGACACCAACTACACAATTCTTCTCTACTCTTGAATATCTACACAATAAATAGTATAATTTAGCAAGTATAGTATACAATTAAAACAAGTCAGCAACAATTGCAATCAAAATTATCTTACTTCGTAAGTTGTAAATTCATTTGTGTAATCCATAACACAATCTGAGCCAATTTTGCTTGATTCGGTTGACGCATCATCCTACAAGGATAAAATATTATGTTAAATTTATATTTGGAACATAATGGTTTCGTTCAGCTAAGATGGCCGAACGGAATAGATTTGTTCGGCCAGAGCTGGCCGAACGGAATAGTTTTGTTCGGCCAGGGCTGGCCGAACACAAACAATATGTTCGGCATAACCTAGCCGAACAGAATGCATCTGTTCGGCCAGGTTAAGCCGAACATATTGTTTATGTTCGGCCAGCCCTGGCCGAACAAAACTATTCCGTTCGGCCCTGGTAGGCCGAACGGAACGCGTTCCGGGAAAAAAAAAAAAGACGATTCAGATTTAAAAACGAACCTTATCGTCACCGTCGCCTTCCCAGATTACTAGTTGCTTCTCCATTGTTGAAATGAGAGCTTTAAACCTTGTCTAGACCCTGATTTCAGAGACAATCGTTGAGAGAGGGAGGAGGAAGGGAGATGGCTGTGCCTGGGAGAAAAGTTTGAAATGAATCAGGGGTTTTGATCATGTGGGTGTAGATAGAAATAAGCAAGGGTAGATAAGTAATTACATCTTAGGGTATTTTAGGTATTTAATTTTATGTAAGTGTGGGTGTGGAGTAAGTGTGGGTGTGGAGAGTAATCTTTGGGGTGCCAATAGAACGACTCCCTCACTTGTCTCTATGGTCTATTCTACCCCTCTTTCCCTAGGGTCTGAAGCCTAAGCTTTGAACCACTCTATGTCATGACCCGAATCCTGAACTAGTCCAGAGGAGTCACGACATGACCGCGTACTCTTAAAATTAATAAACCTCAAGAGTACGCAAAGCTTACTAATCTTAACTTGAATATAGCATAAGATGCAACTATAAAATCAAGACATATATTGTTTTCTATATTATATCACCAAACCTGTACATATCATCCTCATCTGATACATACAAAAGTCTATATACCTTAAAGAGTAACTACAATAGCTCTCTAATCTCACTCTTGGGTTCCATTCCTAAGGCTTTGGTTTATCAAGTAAACATCATCTTCATCCGCTGCAATATATATATATATATATATATATATATATAATGGAATGAGCATCTTCATCCACTGCAAAAATATATATATATAATGGAATGAGCTAAAAAGCCCACGAGAAGACAAGTGAGGAGCAAGCTTGCTTGTCACCGGGCTTTCAATCGGCACGCGCAAGCGCCCCCTATAGCCACTAGGTCCTTGCGTCTACCGGTGATGGCGTTAGAGGATCCCTTCCCCTCACTAGCCTCGACCCCAGAACAATGAAATAAAAGTCCCCAAAGACAAGTCCCACCCAAACACAGCGATGTACGGGAAGCAAAGCCTTCCCAACCAAAGAACTCTTCACTAAGTTAATTGGAAAACAATGTGGTTGATCGAAGGCTACAAAGACACTCCTCTCTGTCCCTAACAAAGATCTCACAAAGTGCCCGCCCCAACCTCACTCAACAAAAACTGACCTGTGGATGCCTCGCAACCGCGCACCGCCTGTGCGTGTCAGCCACGTCCCGTGCTCGCCCAAGTCCACCTGACTTAGACCTCCGCCGCTGCGATCTCTGCTGATCCAGCCGCTCACCAACCTCACGAGCCCTCCTCTAGTCGTTTGGTGGCACACTCGAACTCCACTCGGATGCTTTCTTCCTTGAAGAATTGGATCTCCTCTTCAACCGGATTTCAAGCCATGGCCTAGGGTCTGCCCAGCCTTTTATAGGCTCGCCCAACCAACCTAGCCACCACCTCAACTATCTGGAAAGCCCTTATCCCCAAAGGCAATCTCCAATCCCAAAAATGCCAGATCTGTCCTCCGCTAACTAACTGGCCAACTGCCCAGGCGCGCGTGGCTCTGTGCGCGCATGCCTGCATGCACCCCATGCGTGCACCCAGCTGTACTGCCTGCACGGCCGTGCGATCCTGCATCGCGGATGCTCTGCCAGGCCGGCAGAGTGTTTGTGCAAATAGCGCGATAATCTCGGGATATCCCTCCGAAAATCCTAGCCCAGCTAGCTCCGCATCAATCCTGCGTGCACGAGCCTAGCTAGCCAAGTTGGACCAGCCAACAGCCTGGTGACGTGCCTGGATGGAACTCGCCAGCCGGCTGGTCACCCACCTTATCCACGCGTGCTAGGCTGCCACGGGATAACCTATCTCGTGCCCGCGCACATGATCGTGTGCGTGCTCGGTGCCGGTGCTAACGCACGCGCTAACCCGCACACATGACCGCACGCGCATGCCCGCATGCGCCCGCGCACATGACCACGCGCGTGCTCGACGCCCGATGCCGATGCATGCGCATGCCCGCGTGCGCTCGCGCACATGACTGCACTATGCTCACCTCTCGGTGCCGATGCACGCGCACGCTTGCATGCCCTGCACAGGGCAGCGCATGCTCAGCGCCCGTCATTGGCCCGTGCGCACCCCTGCACATCCCAACACGCGGCCATGCACGCCCAGCGCCGGCCCGTGCATGCGCCCACACGCATCAAAGGCTTAGGCGACATGCCTAAGCCCTCTCCGCATGCCCAAGGGCAGTGTGCCATCCCGTGAGTGGCCCGGCCTATGCGTGCACCAGCCACGCGTCGTGCAGCCAAGGTCTCCTCTCACTATACTTGCGCAGCATCCTGCACTGTGCCATCATAGGGGTTCTACAGACATGAGCAACCTTGCAGACTGCACACTGCCCATGTGCATGGCCTGGTCCGTGCGCAACCTCGCTGCGCGCTGCATAGCCAGGGCCGTAACAATCCTCCCCTGCTGAAATCTTGATGCCCTCATCGACCACTATGCCGCCGCATAGTGCATCCTCCTAACGCACCTCGTCGTCGCATTCCTTGGCCCTCCTGGCCAAAGTCTCCCGAGTCCCAACATGGCCACCTGCCATGCGCACCCCCTGATGCCTCCTCAATTGGACAGTCCACTCGCCGAGCCATCCTGCCTGCCGCCTTCTGTGACAGGCCTCCGTGCCTAGGCTCTCCCATGCGTTGCCAAGGCATGAGATTGTCGCACAACCTCAAGTCTGGTGGTGGGGCATTTTCTTGCCCCCACCCTTCGCTACTGTCCTATTCCATCCCTCCACTGGAACGAAGTAAGGACGCCTACCTCTCCGGATCAAGATGCCCCTCCGATGAGGCATGACCATGGCCTTGCTCTTGATGAAGAAGTCCATCCCGAGTATCAAGTCGTAGTCGTCGATTGGCAAGACCATCATGCTGCAGCGCCCAGTCCATGACCCCACCTCCAATGTGGCCTCCGCTTGGCCCAAAGGCTCCTTCTCCTCGGAGTTGACTAGCTTCACCCTACAAGGCTGGGATAGTGCTCCAAGACCCAATCTGTGTGCCGCTCCTTGGCTCATAAAATTGTGTATCACGCCGGAATCAACTAAGGCCCACACTGTCCTCCCGTTGACCAGATCCCTCACGTACATCAAACCTTGGCGTTGCTCCTTCGCAGCCAAAGTGTTGATGGACTGTAGCGGGGCCATCCTCGCTACTGGCTCCTCCTCTGAGCTCTCAGATGCCTTGTCTCCCTGGGTAGTGATTGCCGCTACCATCACCTTCTTTGGACACTCCCGTGCTAGATGCGGCCCTCCGCATATGAAGCATCCAGCGAAAGTTGCCTGTCCCTTTGGCTTTGCTGTTGCATGTGGTGGAACACTCTCCTTCTTGCCGTTTTGACCATGCGGTGGTGACGCACTCTTGTGCTTGCCCTTGCCTTGACCATCGCTACCTGAAGTCGTAGCGCTGCGAAAGTCCACCAGTGCCTTTGCTCGTACGAAGGCTGAGGGAATATCCCTCACCTTCCTCCTACAAAGCTCGGCCTGCGCCCACTCCTGTAGATCAGCGAGGAAGTTAAAAAGCTTATCTTCCTCGGACATGTTGGATACCTCCTTGATGCCGACTTGTTAGGGGGCATCAACACTAACCTCCAAAAGCTCTTTGGTATCTTTGTCTCCACCGTCCTTTGGCAAAGAGGGCAATTGATCATTGTACACTTGGTCCTTTTTGAAGGGGGCGGTGTGACCGAGCTTGCACCTTCAGGCCTCTTAGCCATCATTCTCTTTTTGGGTGGGCCTCAACCTTAGGATGAGGAGACTTAAAGCCTAGTTGCTCACAGGCCTCAGCAGGAGGTTGGGACCAAGGAGTTCCCTACCGCAATCTTCTTCCTACCAAACCTTCTTCGACTTAAAAAGATTCAACATCTCTACAAAGTATAAATATTTCAATATCAATCCCACTGAAATATAATTAAAGTAAAATACAAAGTGTAGGAACTTGGACTTACTTAGACTTATCTGCAAGAGCCAAGCTCAACCTTACTTAGACTAAGCCTCCTCAACATCAAGTTTAGGAGGATCTTTTTAAGTATTGTTGCAGGCATCCTCTTTGGTTGGAGAGAGGACAGGTACCTTGTTAGGGCAAAGGTTAAGCTATTGTTAGCCAGCCTCGAATGGCTAGGATTTCAAGTTGAAGACATTAAAAAAAAATGGTTCTTCTATCGACGGATAGAGGACAAATCACTGATCAAAATCTTCTGCTCTTATCAGAAAGAAAAATACCATCACATGACCTGGATCGGGTGTTCTTTCAAGTAAAATATTGTCTAAACAAAGTATTTGAAGCTGAGACACTTACTGATGAAGCCCTATAAATGGAGTCGACCACGATCCACCATGAGTTTGGGACGAGTTGTGTTGATGCTATTAGTCTTAGGAGCCAACCTATAATGAGTGTATGGGCAGCCGAAGACCCCACCTCAAGATCTTCCTTGTAACTTTCTGAAGTAAACCTCTGTCCAGGAGGTCAACGGTCAAACGCTTTGAATCTATTCCTTCATATAAGAAAAGAGTGTAAAAGATAGAGACCTAGTCCAATTAATTTGTAGCAAGAGTTCTCAAAATTAAACTTACAGCTCACAAACAAACATGCAAACTTGCCTCCCTGTATATCATTGACTCCTTTGGAACTCCAGTATACAGAAGTTACATAGAGAACAGATTGAAAAATAAAGCTGATGCACGGCAAAGTACAGTAATAACAATCTATAATTTATAAGATTTTAATTTTTTATTATTTATTTTAAATAAAAAAAATACTTGATGACAGTAATTGAGTAAAATCAAGGGACTCTTCAAGATGGAATGACCATCACTGAGAAGAACCGAAGTACACATAATTCATGAAAGTATTCATGAAACTCAGCAAATAAGACAATCAGTTGCTAAAGTGTCTTGAGAGACCCCGTCATGGTCGTCTATCCCTTTTCAGATCTGATAACAACACCAACCGAAAATTGCCATCCACTTTGTGCTTCCACTGCAACCAGTAATAACAAATGTCCTCCATCACATACTACTCGTGCCCATATACTCGCCTTGTGTTCATGTTTTTTCCAACCCAACAACCATGCATGGTCAGACAACCAACATCCATTTGGGTCAAACCCAAACTTTCAAATAAGTAAATGCTTCGCCACCTGCATGGTGGTTTGGTATGCATTACAAGGACAATATAAGTCTGTCCCCTCGAGAAATCAGGGCCATGACAAAATTTTCCCGCATCCAAATCCCTCTCAGCAGTCATCCCTGTGCGGTAACCTCAGCATCTCCCACAGAGGATAACTCAGGGGAGAGGGGCAGCTAGAAAATCTTTGATAGCAATTTTAGTTTCCTTCCTGTCATTTTCCACCTCAAAGGCCGGCATCCTCCCAGCCGGTCCCGGCACTCTCATCCCGGCCGGCCCGGCCTGATCCAAGCCAGGCGGTCCCGGCACCTCCCAGCCGGCCCCGGCAACCTCCCATCCGGCCCCGCCTGATCCAAGTCGGCCTCGACACTCTTCTCAGCCGGCCCCGGCGTGTCCAAGCCAGGCGGCCCCGGCACCTCTCAGCCGGCCCCGACGTCCTCCCAGCCGGCCCCGACACTCTTATCCCGCCGGCCCGCCTGATCCAAGTCGACCCCGGCACTCTTCTCAGCCGGCCCCGGCATCCTCCCAGCCAGCCCGGGATCCTCATCCCGGCCGGCCCCGCCTGATCCAAATCGGCCCCGGCACTCTTCTCAGCCGGCCCCGGCATCTTTCCAGCCAGCCCCGGCACTCTCATCCCGGCCGGCCCCGCCTGATCCAAGTTGACCCCGACACTCTTCTCATCCGGCCCCGGCATCCTCCCAGCCGGCCCCGGCATCCTCATCCTGGCCGGCCTCGCCTGATCCAAGTCGGCCCCGGCACTCATCTCAGCCGGCCCCGACATCTTCCCAGCCGGCCCCGGCACTCTCATCCCGGTCGGCCTCGCCTGATCCAAGTCGGCCCCGGCACTCTTCTCAGCCGGCCCCGGCATCCTCCCAGCCGGCCCCGGCACTCTCATCCCAGCCGGCCTCGGCATCCTCCCAGCCGTCCCCGGCACTCTCATCCCGGCCGGCCCCGCCTGATCCAAGTTGGCCCCTTGTGCCTCGGCACCTACCTCCGCCGAGCCTCCGCCTGCCATGATGACTGAACCACAACGTTCAAAACCCCTCTGCGGAATCTGGCGTGGGAGAGTTCAAATTCACTAAAACAGAATAAGATTCCAAACAAGGAATCATACCAAGATGTGGCCTATGACCTACAATAGTGGCCTAGGGACCACGTAGCCACTGAGTCTCCAGCCATCGGCCAGCTCTCCCCGCCTCTCAGTTGTCGATCCTCTAACTAATCATATACGGATCCTACCGGTCCTGTAACAACCTGATTCGAATTCGTTTCGAATCCCAACAACTTTTGAACCTTCCAGAAGACGCTCAAGATCCAGGTGACTGCTTATAAATACTACCACCCTCAAGCCTCTCAGGTACGGGCATTCTTGGACGCTATTCCCCTTCTTTTTCTCTCTACGCACTTGCTCACTCTACGGCTCTTAGCCTTCTATTCTACCATTGTTGCTCTGCCTAGAGCCCTCTGGAGGAACTCTCCAGCGAGAGCCTTCTCCCCTCATCTTGTTGCCCGTCGGTCCCATACTGACTTGAGCGTCGGAGGGTCTTCCACGGAAGGCCACCCCCAGCGCCTCCCGCGTGTAGGCTTCCTTGCAGGTCCGCCCAGAAGGGAGCTCGATCAGGAGACCGGACGCGCCCGAGTCGGAGAGCAGATTTCGGTGACAACAAATACTAATCTAAAATATATAAAGAAGCAACCTTGTCTCTAATTACTCACCCTAAATCTTTTATTAAATCAATTCTTAGATCAAATAAATAAATAAATAACAATAATAAGCTTGGCAACTCAACAAGTAATACTCTACTTTAATGTAATTGGATCAGATGGTATACAATATTTTAATTAGATAAATGCATATAAAGAAACATGAAAGTTAAATATGTATAACAAGAATCATAAATATGCCTTTTAAACTGCATGTATCAAATAACATATTACCTTTCTACTAAAATAAAATATGATAGATGAGCTTTATCTGGACATCGCTAGTAGATATTTAAATATCAATTTAAATTCTTAATGAAATAATCAAATATTGAACCATAATTTTTAAAAATCTTAAATCTCTTTTCTATCCTCCAGCTAAGGACTACAATTGCATTTAATTCCTGTAGAGTAGGTGTTATGACTGTATTTAACGCTCATGGAGTAGGTTCTATGACCATATTTAATTTGCAGAGTAGAACCATATCAAATACTGATATTGCAGTGCAGTTAATCTTTGTGCCATATGTGTGAATGCGACATCATATCATATGTAGGCCAATTGACACTACAAGAAAATAATGAAATAGCGACACAATTTTAGCGACGCAATTATGCGTCGCTAAAATTGCGACAACATTGCGACGCCTCCGCGTCAAAAAAACATTGCGACGCAAATAGCGACGCATTAGCGACTGAATAACCATAAAATTAAAAAAAAAAATTTAAATTTAACGATGCAAAAATGCATCACAATATTTATAAAATGTGTTTTTTTAAAATATTATTAAAGGAATAAAATATTACGACGCAGATAAGTGTGTCGCAATGTTTTTAAAAAATTAATTATGTTAAATAGCGACGCAATAAACATAAAATAAGAAAAAATATATTTAATATAGCGACGCAAAATTATGTCGCAAATATTAATAAAAAAATTGATTTTTATAAAATATAATTATGAAATAAAAATATTGCGATGCCACTCAGTGTGTCGCAATATATTTGAAAAACATAATAATTTTATATAGCGACGCATAGTGACGCAATAGACCAGAAAATTATAAAAATTAATTTTAATTTAGCGACGTACTAATTGCGTCGCAATTATATTAAATGAAATTAATTTGTATAAATATTAAAATAAAAAAAAATATTGCGATGTAAAACCGTGCGTCGCAATTTTTTTAAAAAACTTAATTTTTTTAAATAGCGACGCAATAAATCAGAAAAATATAAAAATTATTTTTAAATTTAGCGACGCAATAATTGTGTCACAATTAATTTAAATAAAATTTATTTTAAGAAAATAAATTTATGAAATAAAAATATTACGACGCAATCCAGTACATCGCAATGTTTTGTTAAAAATAAATATGTTAATTAGCGACATAATAGCGATGCAATAAAACAGTAAAGTAAAAAAAAAAATTTATTTAACGACGCAAATTAATGCATCGTAATATTTTAAAGAAATTCATAATGCCAAATTAGCGAGGCATTAGCGATGCAATAAATTAGAAAATATAATTAAAAATTAATAATGTCCGAGATCGATCGTCGTCGACCGTGATCGATCATGGCTTCGATCGATCGCAACCGTCGGGTTATCGTCGATCGGATCGATCGCGACGGTCCGAGATCGCTCGTCGCCGACCGGGATTGATCATGGCTTGGATCGATGGCAACCGTCGGATCATCGCCGATCGAGATCGATCATGGCTTCGATCGATCACAACCATCGGATCGTCACCGATCCGATCGATCGCGACAGTCCGAGATCGGTAGTCGTCGACCGGGATCGATCATGGCTTCGATCGATCGCAAGTACCGTCGGATCATCGCCGATCCGATCGATCGCGACGGTCCGAGATAGGTCGACGCCGATCGGGATCGATCATGGCTTGGGTTGATCGCAACCGTTGGATCATCGCCGACCAGGATCGATCATGGCTTCGATCAATCGCAACCATCGGATCGTCACCAATTCGATCGATCTCCATGGTCCGAGAGAGGTCGTCGCCGACCGGGATCGATCATGGCTTGGATCGATCGCAACCGTCGGATCGTCGCCGACCAGGATCGATCGAAACCATCGGATCATCGCCGACCGGGATCGATCATGGCTTGGATCGATCTCAACCTTTGGATCATCGCCGACCGGGATCGATCATGGCTTGGATCGATCGCAATCATCAGATCGTCGCCGATCCGATCGATCGCGATGGTCCGTGATAGGTCATCGCCGACCGGGATCGATCATGGCTTGGGTCGATCGCAACCGTCGGATCATCGCCGACCGGGATCGATCATGGCTTGGATCGATCACAACCGTCGGATCATCGCCGATCGGGATCGATCATGGCTTCGATCGATCGCAAGTATAGTCGGATCGTGGCCGATCCGATCGATCGCGACGGTATGAGATAGGTCGACGCCGACCGGGATCGATCATGATCACGATGGTACGAGATAGGTCGACGCCGACCGGGATCGATCATGGCTTGGGTCGATCGCAACCGTCGAATCATCGCCGACCGGGATCGATCATGGCTTCAATCGATCGTAACCGTTGGATCGTGGCCGATCCGATCGATCGCGATGGTCCGAGATAGGTCGACGCCGATCGGGATCGATCATGGCTTGGGTCGATCGTAAGTACAGTCAGATCGTCGCCGATCCGATCGATCGCGACGGTCCGAGATAGGATCATCGCCGACCGGGATCGATTATGGCTTGGATCGATCGCAACCGTCGGATCATCGCCGATCGGGATCGATCATGGCTTCGATCGATCGCAAGTACCATCGGATCGTCACCGATCCGATCGATTGCGATGGTCCGAGATAGGTTGACGCCGACCGGGATCGATCATGGCTTGGGTCGATCGCAAGTACTGTCAGATCATCGCCGATCCGATCGATCGCGACGTCCGAGATAGGTCGACGCCGACCGGGATCGATCATGGCTTGGGTCGATCGCAACCGTCGGATCATCGCCGACTGGGATCGATCATGGCTTGGATCGATCGCAACCATCGGATCATCGCCGACCGGGATCGATCATGGCTTCGATCGATCGCAAGTACCATCGAATCGTCGCTGACCTGGATCGATCATGGATTCGATCGATCGCAACCGTCGGATCGTTGCCGATCCGATCGATCACGACGGTCCGAGATAGGTCGACGCCGATCGGGATCGATCATGGCTTAGGTCGATCGCAAGTACCGTCGGATCGTCGCCGATCCGATCGATCACGACGGTCCGAAATAGGTCGACGCCGACCGGGATCGATCATGGCTTGGGTCGATCGCAACCGTTGGATCATCGCCGACCAGGATCGATCATGGCTTGGATCGAACGCAACCGTCAGATCATCGCCGACCGGGATCGATCATGGCTTGGATTGATCGCAACCGTCGGATTATCGCCGATCGGGATCGATCATGGCTTTGATCGATCGCAAGTATCGTTGGATCGTCGCCGATCCGATCGATCGCGATGGTACAAGATAGGTCGATGCCGACCGGGATCGATAATGGCTTGGGTCGATCGCAACCGTCGGATCATCGCCGATCGGGATCGATCATGGCTTGGATCGATCGCAACCGTTGGATCGTTGCCGACCGGGATCGATCATGGCTTGGGTTGATTGCAACCGTCGGATCCTTGCCGACCGGGATCGATCATGGCTTCGATCGATCGCAAGTACCGTTGGATCGTCGCCGACCTGGATCGATCATGGCTACGATCGATCGCAACCGTCGGATCATCGCCGATCCGATCGATCGCGACGGTCCGAGATAGGTCGACGCCGACCGGGATCGATCATGGCTTGGGTCGATCGCAAGTACCGTCGGATCGTCGCCGATCTGATCGATCGCGACGGTCCGAGATAGGTCGACGCCGACCGGGATCGATCATGGCTTCGATCGATCGCAACCGTCGAATCATTTATAATTATTAAAAAAAAAGTTATGAAAAAGTTTTAAAAAATATTAAATAAAACTTTATCAGTATTAATAAATAAAAGAAATATAATATTGCGACGCATAAGTTGCATCGCAATATTTTTAAATAAATATATGTAATTAAAAAGTTTTAAAAAAAATATTGCGACGCAATTTTGCGTCGTAATTAATATCATAAATTATAAATATTATTATTTATAAATATTAAAAAATTATTGCGACACTGTAGCGATGCAATATAGAAAAAAATAAACAAATATTGCGACGCAATGTATGCGTCGCAATTATTTTAGTAAATATGATTTTTATCAGTATTAATAAATAAAAGAAATATAATATTGCGACGCATAAGTTGCGTCACAATATTTTTTAAATAAATATGTAATCAAAAAGTTTTAAAAAATATTGCGATGCATTTTGCGTTGCAATTATTATCATTAATTATAAATATTATCATTTATAAATAAAAAATTATTGCGACGCCGTAGCGATGCATTTTAGAAAAAATAAATAAATATTGTGACGCAATGTATGCGTCGCAATTATTTTTAGTAAATATGATTTTTTCAGTATAAATAAAAGAAATATAATATTGCGACACAAAATTTGAGTCGCAATGTTTTTAAATAAATATATCTAATTAAAAATATTAAAAAAATTGGTAATAGGGGGGTCTCCGGCCACGGCAGCGGCTGGCAGTGGCCTGGCCACGGTGGCCAGGCCACTGTCAAAAAAAAAAAATGGTAATAGGGAACCCCCCCCCATTTTGTCCTCTCCGGCCACGGACGCTGCCGTGGCCGGCAGTGGCCTGGCCACGGTGGCCAGCCCACTGTCAAAAATAAAAAAAATTGGGATTTGCCTGGGGGTGGGGAAACCCCCCCCCTCCCATTTTGTCTTCTCCGGCCACGGCCGTGGCCGTGGCCGGAGAAGCCGGCCACAGCCCCTGCCGTGGCCGTCTTCTCCGACCACGGCCGCTGACATGGCCGCCAGTGGCCTGGCCACGGTGGCCAGGCCACTATCAAAAAAAAAAAATATATGGTAACGGGGGAAACCCATTTTGTCTTCTCTGGCCACGGCCACGGTCGCCAGGCCGCAGTCCAAAAATAAAAAATAAAAAGTTAGGGGGAGGCCACGGTGACTAGACAAAAAAAAAATAAAAATAAAAAAGTAACAGCCAGTGGGCTTTTCCCCACCCCCGGTCCCTTCAATTAAAAAAAAATTTAACACTCATTAAAAAAATTAAGAAAATAATTAGATTCTATCATATTTTATTGTTTTTAAAAATATTTTCAATAATTTGATGATAAATATAAATTTTTTTTATAAGATTAGTTATAATTTAATTAATTAATATCATTAGTCGGAGCTCTTTGGATAGACTGATTGTTATGTCTTGATTATGCAATAATATTTGTAATGCTAGATAGAAAGTCTTGTTGTATTATTATTTAATTTGCATAATGTTTATGCAATAATTAATCTAAGAAGAATGTTTATGCAATAATATTTGTGCCTTTGTAGTTATTTACAATTGTTATGTCTTGATTATTTACATTCTGCTGCAAACTGAATGATGCATTAAATTATGTAATGCTAGATAGAAAGTCTTGTTGTAATATTATTTAATTTCTAGCAACAAATTAGTAGTTTTAATGATTTATATTTTAGTCTTCACAAACATTTATATTCGATACAATAATCTTAAGAAGTCAGTGACTATATATATAGGTATCTTAAGAAGTTAAAAAATAATGTGCGTAATAAGGCAAGGGTTGAAGGTTCTATATGCAATGCACACTTGGTCGAAGAAGTTTCAGCTTTTGCCTCACATTACTTTGAGGGTCACGTCCACACGAGGAGCCGAAATCATGGTCGTAACGATGACGTATGTGTGGACGAAGGAGAACCTAATGACGGTAAATATCAATTTTTAAAGGTATCGGCCGTTCATTTGGTGGGCAGAAGTCAAGAAATCTTAGCGATATGGAGTATAATGCAGCACATTATTACATCCTAATGAACTGTAGAGAAGTCGATCCATATATTGAGTAAGTGTATACTTCAATGCTAAATTGGAAATTTTAATTTAAATTACAATATACCATAATATTTAATTGCTAACATCAGTTTTCATCCTTTTCATCCCATAAGGATGTTTTGTGATAGACAACGACAGATGAATCCCGACATCAGTCAAGTTGCAATTGGGCAGAAATTAGAAACGGAGTTTGCTTACTGGTTTTATGAATTTGTGAGTAGTATCACTCAATCAATTTCGATAATGGCTTTTATTTTTTGAATTGGATGTGAATAGCTTATTAATTTATAGGTCAACGGTCCATGGTCCACAACCGACAATATTTTCATTAAATGTCTATCGCAATGGCCATTGAAGACCGTAACAACCTCTACTGGCTATTTTGTAAATGGGTACAAATTTCAGATTGAACGATTAGCAGCTTCAAGAGGCACGCAGAACTGGGGCGTGTGTGTAAAGGAGAAAGTGTTGGAGCAAATATGCAGGATTATTATGGAAAGTTAGTAGAGGTGGTTGAAGTTGAATATCCCGGTTGGCCTATGAAACGAACCGTATTGTTTCGTTGTGATTGGTTCGATCCGATAGTTCCTGTGGGCAAAAGGGTTCATAACGACTATAATTTGGTTGAAGTGAACCATCGACGAAGATTGCAGAAATATGACCCATTCATCCTTGCATCCCAAGCTCAGCAAGTCTTTTACTGCGGATATCCAAGTTTGCGCAACGACAAGCGAGATTGGTGGGCCGTTTCTAAAATCGTCCCACGTTCAACAATCGTATTAGAGGAGAGTTCATCAAGTCAATCAGCCGAGTGCCCTGCATTTCAAGAGGATGAGATGGAAATGCATGCAATTGAGGACGACACAAGGGCTCCTGAAACATCACTTAGAGATCCAAATGGTGATGTCCAAGAAATTGCGGATGCAAATGTTCGGTTTCCTTCCGATGATAATGAAACTGAATCGCAATCCGATACGGCATCGGATGTTGAACCAACATTTCACGAAACAAATGACACCGATTAAACATAGAGGTTTTTTAAAATTTAACTTTTTTTATAAGTGTTAAATTTTTACATAGTCAATCATTAATCGTAATTTAATTGTATGAATCTTTAGTATTTTCAGTATGACGGGCAGAGGTAGATCTACCGACGACAGACGGAGTGAGCAGGGACGTAGCCCTGCTACATCAGATCACATGAGCGTCGGAGATGGAGAGTTTGGATCTCCAGCAGTCGCACAGCCTTCGATCTCTCAGCAGTATTACCATCCAGCCGATCGGCACATACCTCCGAGAGTTCTTCCACCATCGGCCGCACGTACTTCGACTTGATGCTCAGGGGCTGTAAGTATATACTAATTAAAAATATATGTTTATGTTTTTAAGTCAATTACTTATAAACATGCATTTTTTTAACAGATTCATTGAGCAGCATCATGTATCCAGCCACATCAGCGCCTTATTTCAGAGGCGTGCAGATCCCAGTGGCTACGATTGGCGCCACGTATCTCCAGCCACGAGGGAGTTTTATTTTTCTGAGTTTCAGGTAAACTTATTAAATACAATTTATCACTGATATAAAATTTCTTAAACTTAATAAATTTCAGAAACTAACTGTTTATTTTAATGCAGAAAAAGTTTACGTGGGATCCTGCCAGCCATGATGCCATTAGGGCAGCATGGGAGGCTCTGACGGGACGCCGATACTCCGACATGCTTCATCGTTGGAGGTCATCGGGTCAGCGTCCTGCGCACGTGCCAGAGGGTATTTGGCACGAGTGGCAGCAGGCCTGGCAGTCCGATGGCTGGCGCAGGAGGTCCGCATCAGCCAGCACGAACCGCCGATCTGAGAAGGGCGGTCCTGGCACGGGTCTCTCCCGCCATACTTCGGGCTCCATTTCGATTCAGGAGCACAGACGGCGTATGGTAAGAAAACATAAATATTTTAATTACTATTTTAGTTATTTACAAATATTTGTATTAATATCATTTTTTTATTTATAGTCTGAGCAGGAGGGCGGAGATCCTGGTGAGTTTCGTCTATTCAGGGCGACACACACCAGGAGGGACGGTTCCTGGGTCGACACGCGATCACGGGAGGTTGCGGTAAGAAATTAGATTTATGTAGTATCTGTTTAATTTCTAAAATTTTATTTCGAAAAATTTATTAACTCATTTATTATTGATTTCATAATTTAAAGACACGAGTCGAGGAGCTTCGCTCCCAGGCATCGCAGGTCGACTCTACTGATGGGGAGACGCCCGTCGAACTCTCAGCAGAGGAGAGTCGACGTGTGTTTTTGGAGGCTGTTGGTGCCCAGCCGCGAGACCGCAGGGTCTATGGTCTGGGCACTAGAGCTTCTACATATTTTCCCCATCAGGCCTCCAGCTCGCGAGTTTCTGGTGATCTTCCTCCCGAGCGTTTACACGACCTTCGGAGATCTATTACAGAGGAGGTTCGGCAGGAGGTCGAGCAGGATTTTGAGGATCGTATGCGAGGCCGGGATCAGGAGATTGCAGACATGCGAGATGAGATGCATTATTTGCGGGATATGGTTAGCCGCTTGTCGCAGAGTCTCCAGCCTCCACAGCCTCCACGTGATCGCTCAGATTCTTGATGTATTTTTTTTTTCTTTTTTTATGTTGTACATGATTATTGTTTGGATCAATATGAGTGAAGAATGTTTCGATCAATATTTAAATGTAACGAAATTGTATTAACCGTTTTAATTTTTAATTTTATTTTTTTTAAAAATATTTATTTAGCAATGCTAATATTTTCTCAATTAAATATTAAATAATGATCGCTAATATTTTCAAAATATTATTATTAAATATTGCGACGCAATGACCTGACGTCGCAATAATTTAAAAAAAATTTAATAGCGACGCATTAGCGACTCAAATTGAGTCGCTATTATATCTAAAATATTTTTAATAAATATTGCGACGCAATGACCTTGCGTCGCAATATTTAAAAAAAATTTTATTTGCGACGCTTTAGCGACGCAAATGGCATTACTATTATATCAAAAATATTATTATTAAATATTGCGACGCATTGAGTGCGTCGCAATATTTAATAATAATTTTAAATATTAAATTTAATTTTTAATTTAGCGATGCATTTGGATGCGTCGCAATATTGCGACGCAATGTTGCGTCGCAGAGAGTCGCAATATTGCGACGCAATTGCGACAAATGGATATTGCGACGGACATCTGAGCGACGCGTCATTGCGTCGCTATTGCGTCGCAATAGCATGTTTAGCGACGCAATTGCGACGCATTTGGGCATCGCAATATTTTATTTCTCTTGTAGTGTGAGAGCCTATATAGTATATAAACATCAATCTTTTCAATATTATAGTCTCATGGTTATTCCAAGCGCCGGTGAATAAACAAAATTTCAAATATCTATAATTTATGATGTTGAGAAGGCCTATAATAAATTTTTCAATAATATATTTAAGAAATATAATTTTCTACTTGATCCAATAGCCTTAAATCAATTGTAGCATAAGTTGATAAATAAAATCAAGTAGCTAAATTCTTGAACATAATTCATGGCAACTTATAAATCATGAAATATAGTATAGTATAGAAAATTCATAAATCAAGAAAATCCATAAAATCATTAATAGACAATGACTCACATGCCAAATAACAGACCCATAATTATTTGTATTTAATGACAATTTTAATAATATTATTCATGAGAAATTCCTAATGAAGCATTCTTCTTTAAAGCAGTTTTAACAATATATTGCCGGTAGAGAGTGCTACTTACCTTATGGATGCATTCTTAAGGATAATATTCAAAATTATTCAAAGATCAAACAATATGATCAAATATTAATTATTTCTTTAATTCGTTCAAACTCAAATTTCTAACTGATGCTAATTTAAGAAAGATAATATATTCTTCCCGCTAGAGAATGTCCAACTGAGCCTATTTCCTAACAGGCATTCTCGGGTATTCATAACCTCATTATTTCTAAGTAGCAAATAAAGAATTGGGAGTATGAAGAGGTGTATTCAATAGCAGAGAGGTTAAAGGGTTCATTATAGCAGAACCTATAAAGAGTATGATCAGTCCATATGTTCACATGTTCGATCACGTCATGAAATAAAACCATGATTTCACTGACTACACTTGTCTCCTACTTTATCTGTGCTTTACTCATCAGGTGGCAGCAATCGGGATTGTCTCCCAAATCTAAAGTTGTAAATTCGCTTGAAAACATGAGGTTTGAACTGTCAATGGGGGTTGATGTTTGTTCTCAACTGCTCCATTCTACTATCATCTATCCATGCATGGTTTGATGAATTAACCTCCATTCTCAGTAAAGCGAAATCATGCCAAATTATTGTCAATGCATAATTGCTTAGGCTTTTGACTGAACTGGGTTCCTACCAGAATAATTAAATCGTGCAATAGGAAAATCATTAATCATACTAACAACAATGACATCCATTAACTGAGGATGGTTTACAAGCCTCACAAATATCAACATGTATCGAATGGAAGGGTTTATTTGTACTAGAGGAAATAAAATATGATATCCCTTTATTAAGGGCATAAAGTCTTGTTTTCAGTGATGAAGATTTTCTCTTGTTCTAATTAAGCAACTTGGTTAATTGACTAACTAATAAATTATTGAAAGAAAATAATCAAAATTTCTCTAAGTTCAACATGCCTGAAAATTCATGAGAAATGGAACCAGAGAAGTTGTTATGGTGTAAATGGAGCACTTGAAGAAGCCTCAATTTCACAATCTCCAATCTGATTGTTCGATTCATCATGCTAATCCTCAAATCCAATATTGGAGAAAAGTTTGTGTATTGTTTGTAATGCAGCTTATCAGTTTGATTTCGCCAAACCAAAAAGAGGGAAGCCATACAAAGAAGATACATTGTGTAAAGAGTTTTCAGAACTGAGGCTCTTTAGTTTTGTTGAAGTTATAGGAATCTCCCTAGAGAGTGAGTTGTTGGGCAAGGCCGGGTAGAAGAAAAATCCAAATTCCCAAACCACAATAGAACGCCTCCAGCCAAGTGGTTCTAAGACGAATCCTGCAATTTCATTACTCTTTACTATTCATTAACCATGAGAGAATTGTACCAATAAGAGAGAAAAAAAAAGGTAAATAAAAACTTGTATATTTTAAAATTCTTGAGTTCTACTATTAGGTATTTCTTCTCTATGGAAATCCATAACATATTCCAAAAAGTGTAGCTCTCTATAGAAATTCATTGTAAGAATTACGACAGTCAAATTATGAAGTCATTGTAGAG
Source organism: Calamus simplicifolius (assembly GCA_900491605.1). NCBI lineage: Eukaryota > Viridiplantae > Streptophyta > Magnoliopsida > Arecales > Arecaceae > Calamus > Calamus simplicifolius. The sequence goes on along the minus strand of UESW01003885.1, from coordinate 52,304 downwards.
TTTGGAATCTTGTTAAGATATTAGATATACTATATGACAGTGATGGAAAAGAGAGAATTTGATGGTTTCAAAACTTATGAGGATTTGACCTCATAATGTTTAGGACCTTCAAAGCCCTGCATGATGATAAACTATATATTGTAAAAATCAGGCAAAAATAAATTAAGATTATAAGTAATTTTAATATTGTTTTGGTCAATACTCACTCAACGATTTGTTCTGTCAACAAAGATTATTATAATATTTAAATATGTAACTCTCATGCTCATAAACCTAACCCTAACATACCTAATCAACTCATGTTCACGTAAAATAATCTGCAAGTGCACAGAATCATAACGAGTAGTAAAGTATTTTTAGAAAACGGATATCGAACCCACATAGATTAATTATGTTATTAAATACCAAAGTTTACTAAATTAATTACTATTTTGAAAATCAAATATAAACGGAACATTTTATTATAAAATTATTTAATCTAAAATTTAACAAAGCATAAAAATTTAAACGTATAAAAATATGATAAGAATAGATCTAGAGTGATTGATTTCACGTAACAAATCCCACACAATTTATTGTTCTTAATTATTAAATTCAATAATCCCATGTTGATAATAATTTTTTTTAATTATTAAATATCTTCTCTCGAACGATATCAAAAATATCTTCAACTAACAACTTCATATCTCTATGTAAATTAATTAATTAGAGACTCATTACGCACTTTGAATTTTCTAAAAATTACAATAATAGCGGTAAAGTATCTCTACTTTCGCTCAACTAATGGTATTTAATTTTAGATCTAAAACAATAAATCACCTCTCGGTCTCATTGTAGTTCAATTGATCAAACAATAAATTATAAGAATTAATCATAAAAAATAACAAATCACCTCTCGGTCTTATTGTAATTCAATTAATCAAGCAATAAATTGTAAATATAATCAAAAGAATTAAACACACAATCATGAAAATATTAAAAATAAAATAACTAATAAAATAAATTGTGTTCATTGAAAGATTACATCAATTCTCTAGAAGAAAAAAAATTAGTTCATAATAAATTGAAAAGAAAACAAATAAAACTTATATTTTTTATTGGAAGCAATTTATGAACACGCAGCCCTCGTTTCTGTTCTTCATATCCTTCTTCGTTGAAAAACTCTAAAAGTCTACGCTGGTTAAAGACCTGTTGCTTTCTTTTTATAGTTGGATGAATAAGGATAAGATTTAGTCCAAACCATGTTGAATACGATGAAAATCACCATCTCAAAATTCTTTACTCGGATGAACATTGTGTTGCCAACTCATCAATATGGATTCCGTTGCACCATATAAAATCAAGCCACTGTATGAAAGGAGTCCACTGCTCCTCTCAAAGACCTCCTTAAGCTCCTGCTTTGCCGCCTCAGCTTGTCTGAAGGCACGACTTATCTCAGCTTCCAATTGGCGCTGGTTGGAGACGAGCTCCACCAACTCCGTATGCTTCTAAAGCTCGGCTGAGTGTTCTTGTGCCTCCTTTTCTCGATCAGTCCCCTCTTTCAATTCCTCTGTTGCCTCTTCAGCCAATTGCAGCCTCTCCACAAGCAATCCCAAGAGCTGCGTTTTCGTATCTATTTTATTCCCCTTCAAAATAAATTAAAAGTAAATAAAATAAATAAATTTAACTCAAAATAAATTAAAAACTAGCTAATGTTGTTATAAAAATATATGAATTAAATGGTCGGATTTACGCTTATCAACTCACACACAATGACTCTTAAGTTTTAAACCCAATCTATCACTCTCTTTCTACATGGTTCACATAAAAGAAAAAAAACAAAATCCTACCAAACTTGCTTTTATAAAATGGCCAATCTTATTTTCCAAATAATCCTGAAAGGAAACCAGCCCTAGCAAATCCTCTTTTATAGAATAGCAAACCTTATTCCCAAGAAAATCCCAAAAATAAAACTCGACCCTAGCAAACCTTATTCTCCAAGAAAATCTTAGAAAAGAATCCCTGATCCCAATAAAAAAAGATAAAAAAATCTAGCACAATAAGTAATTCAAGACAAATCATAACAAACCTTCAACTTGAATTATTTTAATCTTTTAAAAGAATTTCTTCTTTGGTGTACATATATTCTCCTCTTTGCCTTTTTGCTCTTCTACAAACTCTACCATACGCATCTCATTATGCACTTCATTTTTAATGGTGCTTTCCATCAACTCATAAAAATCTTTTAAAATTTTTCTCCATTCATTACCACCAAAGCACCTCTAGTAATCTTAATAACTCCATTTATTAGGGAAATGCTCACAAACCAAATAGTCAAGCCAGACTAAAAAATTTGAATCCTTCCGCACATATTTCACATCACTAAAGATTTTGCACTACTATCATGCATCTTAATTTTTCCATACTAACTTCAATAACCTTTTAATTCAACATCATGGGCTACAATAGTAAATTATTTACCACATGTTTTATAAGAGTCAAAACAATCTTCATTTGAATAAATATGAAAGGAGGAGGCAAAATCTAACATTCATGAATTTTTAAGTAAATCCTTAACACTACAAGAAAATAGTATAATAGTTACAAAAATTTCCATCACTATTCCGTCACAAATTGGGTTTAGTGATGGATTAGTGATGGAAATCTTATCGTCACCATTTTTTCCGTCACTAAATTTAGTGACGGAAAGAGCGTCCGTCACAAAATAATAGCAACGGATTTGTGATGGAATATTCCATCACAATTTTGTGATGAAATATTTCATCACAAATTTGTGACGAAATATTCCGTCAAAAATTTATGACGTACGAAACATATTTTTCGTCACTAAATTATGACGGATTAGTGACGAACCATCCGTCACTCATTATTCCGTCACTATTACGTCACAAATATTTCCATCACTATTTCATCATAATTTAGTGACGGATTATTGATGAAAAATTTAGTTACTAAAACTTTTGTCACTAGTCCATCATAAATATTCCGTCACAGTTTAGTGATAGATTATTGATGGAATGCATATCACTAATAGCTCTATCACTATGGCATCATAATTTGCTGATGGATTAGTGACGAAAGAATCCATCTGTCATCACTTATTGTTCCATCACTAATCAATCACTAATATTTTCATCACTAATCCATCACTATTATTTCTATCAGAAATCCATCACTAATCCATCATTAGCCTAATAAAATTTCATCAAATTTTTATTCTTATAAATTTAAAATTATTTTTAAATTATGGAAGAAAAAAATTTGATGCATTGGGTCTTACTGTTCAGTTTAAACCGTAATCTCTCTCTTTTATATTATTTATTGTGATTACAAGCAAACTGTGAGTGATTTTAACAGCGTTTACTATGGAAATGATATTTAATGAACAATTTCTACGGTTTCCATTCCCAAATGGTTTCACATTCCAATCTTGACTGTTCCAAAGTTGTTGCCAAGTATCCCAAATTTCTTGAGTAACACAACTTGGTTTGCCATTCTTAGAATGCCTCCAACTATGAATATGCTTGGTATACTGCATTTTAACATTTTGCCACCAACAGCTCTTAATAGCCTCATCATCTAAAGGGTCCCAAGTATACACCTTTTGCAATAATTATAAGTTATGAGCACAACAAAAGTGTTAATTATAGAATATAATTTAAAATCTAAACTTATAATTGTAAAATCAATTTTGAATCTATTTGTCTCACAATAATAGATATATTAAATATTACAACCTTAAACTCCTCCCAATAAAATTCTCTAAGAGCTGGTGAGATATGCTTCCCACTATAAGTAGTTGCTTCTTGTCTTTCATCAAATTTTGAAGCCATATAAGTTGATATTGCTTGACCTGAAGGAAATGAACTGGCACTGATGGGAACTAACCTGAAAAAAACCAAAGGCACACACAGAAACATATACTATAACTTGAAAACAACAAAGTCTTACATGCACAACAAACAAATATACATAAGATAAAATTAAATAGAGAAATTCTTTACTTATTATCTTTAACTGTAATCAATATCCTGCTACTAGGATTTGTGGATGATGTTTCAGAAGGTGTTGTGACTGCAGTATATGCTGAAGACGGTACTATGAAGACATTCTCACCATGTCCACTAGAACTGGATGGTAAGCTGCTCATAGCTATAAGCTGCTCATAGCTATAAGAAAAATAGATGGAGATTATACCAAAAATAACAAAAGAATAATATAACATAAGACTAGTAATCATCATTATCAAATAAAATAAAATAGATCCATTGATGTCCATCAGTTATCATCATCATCAAACTGTGCATTTATTGCTTATATAAAACATGAATCTAGTAATCTCGTGGTCATCGTCATCATCATCAAATTGAAGGTCTCTATCATTGTCGTTGTCATCATCTTCTTCTTCACCATAAGTGTCTTCATCATCGTTGTCATCATTATCATCATCATCAAATTCTTGTTCTACATCAATGTCTTCATCATCATCATCTTCAATTTGCAAGTTCGGTTCAATAGTTTTCTCGATTTGAGTATCATCAATATCAATAAATGAACCATTCACATCATTTAGAGACCGATGTCTATCATCTGTTTCTATATTAATTCCATGTTGATCACAGACATCCTCTTGAAATGCCATCACATCAGAAGGCATGCATGCATTTGAGTCCGGCACCTCCATAATTGACCTTGCTTTAATCTTGCAAACAACTAGCCAATTAGTAGCATTTCTCTTCAAAGTAGGATAACTTGCAAAATATACTTGTTCCGCTTGCACAACAAAAATAAATGGTTCATATCTATTGAATACTCTTCCTCTCTTGACTTCAACAAGTTTGTATTGCGGGTGAATTCTCGTACCACAATTTAAGGTTGGATCGAACCATGAGCACATGAACAGTACAGTTCGCTTGATTGGTATAGCAGGGTACTCTAACTCCAAAATTTCTTGCAACTGACCATAGTACTCTAGCTCATTTGCACTTTGGCTAGAGCCTTTAATGCACACTCCACCATTCATTGTTCTACTATTTGAACAATGTTCCTCTGTATGGAACTTAAATCCATTAACATAATAACCTGGAAATGATTTCACCCTATACAATCCATTAACATAATAACTTGCGATGATTGCCAAACCATGATGTTTTTCCTCCTTTAGTAAGAGTAAAAGAATCAGAATCTCCCATGCAATAAGGACAAGCAAGCTTTCCTGCAGTACCCCAACCAAACAATATCAAATAAGCAGGAAAATCACTTATTGTCTACATCAAAGAAGCTCGCAACTGAAAATTCCTCTTCGTGGAAACATCGTATGTTTCTATACTCCATAATTCTTTCAGCTCAGCAATCAATGGTTGCAAAAAAACATCCAACTTGGACTTAGGATTGTTCGGCCCAGGAATGATGACAGTAAAAATCATATACTCTTCCTTCATGCACATCCAAGGTGAAAAATTGTATGGAGTTAGTATTACAGGCCAAGATGAATACTGTTGACCTGTTTGCCCATATGGTTGGAACCCATCAGTGCATAAACCTAACCTCACATTTTGACTTTCATATGCAAAAGATGAATGTGTCTGATTAAAATGCTTCTAAGCAGGAGAGTTTGAACAATGGCGCATGACAGCACCTTCCTCGCTTGATTGCTCAGCATGCCACCTCATATATTTTGCAGTTGCATCAGACGCATACAACCTCTGTAGACGAGGAGCTATAGGGAAGTAGTACATCTTCTTATATGAAACATGTCTTTTATGTTTGGAAGATCTACGGCTTTGTCCCTTAAAACGAGGACAGAAACAAATTTTGTAACAAGTCAAGTGACTATCTTCACCCCAATATATCATACAGTTTTGCTTACAATAATCAATCTTCTGCACTGGCAAACCCAAACCTCGAACTAACTTCTTTGTGCTGTAGAAGCTGTCAGTCATTAAATTATCGGTTGGAAGTAATTCTGACATCAACTTACAAATTTCATCATAACATCTTTCAGAGATACGGTGTTCAGCCTTAATATTCAACATTCTAGCCACTACATATAACTGAGAATGGCCATAAGGGTTTTCCTTCCACACCTCTTGTTGTGCTGTTTTGAGCATATCAAAAAGATGTGTTGTAGGATTTAGGGTCTCTTCCATTTCAATCGGATTAAAAGAAGGGCCACCAACATCATACACCATAGACTGCATTGCATTGACAATCTCGCTTTCTTCGCAATGTACAAAGAATCAGTTTGACAAGTACATTGTTTCATTGCTTGAGGCACATAAGTTTCCCCATGATGATACCAACAATAATAATCTGCCACAAATCCATTAGTTCCAAGATGTACCTTAACTGTATTCTCGTCTAGATAATTCTTATTCCGACATTTTCGATGACTACAAGGACATTTAATCTTTTCACCATCCATACATTCCGGATGCATTTTTGCAAAATCCACAAATTGCTCAATCCCAAATAGAAATTCAGGTCTTATCCATCCATTTTCTAATCTTGCATACATCCACTGCCTATCTGAACTCATGATTTATTGTCCTGATATATGAACAAAACCATGTATAGTTTTTCAAAAATTAGCAATTTTCAATAATCATATCAATGATCAATTGCATGTATAAAATGCTAACTATTTGCAAGAGTATCAAATAATCATTTGCATTTGCAGGGTCCTAAATAGTTGCACAATTACCCATAGGTACATTATAGGTAGGGTATTATAACGGCTATCATCTAATAGCCACCTAAATGTCAAAATAACAACCTCAAAAATGCTTAAGAGGTTTTCTTTAAAGTGAAGTTTCATTTAAACCGCACCTGTGGTAATCTATTTGAACTTGAAAATGATTTTTGCAGTAAGAACCGGAGCTCCAAGGTCCTATCCCAAAGTACCTTTAAAACAAGAATATGATAAAAGGTTAATGAACATAAATAGCTTACTAATCTGAGATAGAAGCAATAGGTCTTATATTTGGAATATGGAAATAATCATGAATGAAACTTTACACAAAATATACCAAAGAATTAAGTGTAGGATAGTTCAGCTCTAAAATATATGTCAAGTTCCACCCATGACTGATGTCTGATTGCTCTACCACTAGTACTGGCATATATTACTACTAAAATCCATGTAGATGAATTGCTACTAGAAACAACACCACTAGTGAATGATTAGAGGCAGTCCACCAAAAAAAAAAAAAAGAGCAATCATTGTGTCTATTTAAGAAACTCTTGAACAGTCCAAACCATTGAGAACACTTCTCAGTATGGAAAAATAGGAACTTAAATATAATGGAATAGATGTTTGAATAGGTTGGAGGAGAGCAAACCAGCCAACCTGTGACAGATGTTTCCACTTCCAGCTATCAAATTGCTTGCTCATTGCATCCAACAGAGAAGGAACAAGCCCTACAAACCTTCTGTTAATTTGGATTCTCTTTTTTTGGAAGTCCTGGAAGGTTGAAGTCAACATTAGATTCATGGTGACAATGATTCATGGGCATAATTGTGGGGCGTGTCAAGGACACACAATGCAATAATCATGGTATGTTAATGACCCTTGGATTATTGCTTGCCACTTGCCAGTTGGATATTACTGAAATATGATCCTTTGTATCATTATTGATGAAAAAAAAAGCACGATGATCTTGTGGAAAATAAATATAAGTGAATTAGCTTGCTGAAAGAGGACATTTAACCATTCTTACCTGAGATATGATTGATGATCAGAAGTGACCCAAGTACTCCTGTTTATCCATCGACCAGATTATTCTGAGGAATGGGTACCAGAGTTCACTTAAAATCAACTATAAAGCAAGCACTATTTTGCAAAATCAGCTTAGGGGGTCTATGTGCATGAAATCATCAGGGTATATCTTTGTACTCATAAATGTGCTTTAATGAACAGGAAAAAGCAACTCTTTGTGATATCTGATTCACGTAATTAGTAAGGCCAGGTTTTCAAAGCTCAGACAAAAATCTAATTAAAAATCAATTCCTTTCATCAATATCCACTACTTATCGCTTGATATTTATCTACCGGCTATCTTAAAACTGTTTATATATTTTTCAAATTGGCCATAGGTTGATATGCAGGGAGCCAATATAATTTCAAAACGAGAATAGTAACATATAATTTTATAACATAATACATTATAGCATAATATAATAGTTTTATATTATATCATTTATATTATATTTCAATAATATTATTATTACAATATAACTATTAACTAATAATACAAATATTAAGAATAATTCATATTAGCAGCTTTTGATAATACAAATAGCTTGAACAAATAAGGTCTAATAGCTGCAACCTAAATAATGTTTTTCATTACAAGGCAATTCAACTACATGTAACACAATTATATTGTAACTTAAATTGTTTGTCAGACTCTAAACAAGTGAGAAGCTTTTCAAATTATGCCATCCATAGCCAACGACCATAGTATTTGAACAGATAATGCTTGTCAATCTTTTTATTGAAAATAGTATCCTAAAATTCCTGATAACAAAAACATGATAACATATAAGAGCCTCTTGAAAAAATTCCTGATAACAAAAACCACATTGCTGTAAAATAAATGAGAAATTTAACAATGCAAATACAGGCGTCCAGGAAATAAAACTGCCTAGCGTCTTGCATATTCAACTTCACATGCCTGCTTTGTTGATACATGGTTGCACATTTCTCAAAACACCATTTGTACTAAAGTTCATGTTATATAAAAATAAGATCAAGAATTTCAGCAGAGGTTCTCTAACAGATTTTCTTAACAAGCAGCTTATCAGTTATGATTGCAAACTAATTCATGCTCATCCTTCATTTTATATCACAAGTTTGCAGACAACAGTGTCACAGTTTTCTGAGAGTTTTCCTGAACCAGTTTGCACAAGTAGGTGATGTTGTAATAAAATGTTGAAAAATGAAGGTGATGTTATAATGAAATGTTTAAAAAATGAAAAACGAGATATTCTAGAGACTTTTTGATAGTCATTCATAATATGACTTAAATGGAAGATGGTGTACATAATCCAAAGTTACCAAGACAAAATTAATGCCCAGAAATTCATTTAAGAAGTACCAAACTTTCTGCACTAACTAAATTAAACCTCCATACACCTTGAAATTACCAGAGATCATACCACATGTGAATTGAAATCCCTGATTATAACCAAGTTAAGAAACTAAAAGAACAAAAAGACAATCTATTAGGATTTGCCATCACAGATGCCTAGGCCCTTAAGGTTTGCTGTCAAGGCATATCTCCCTAAGGCTTGACTCTCCTCAGATTTTTGAGAGGCTGTTCTGCAACCAATTGTGATGGCCTTGGTACCACATCATGCTCAAAAAGATGCCCAATATTCTTTCAAGAATAATGAAAGAGTTTGCATTCTTTTGGCACCTTATCATCTTCTGAACTAGTGGATGTAAAACTAAACTGACAATTAAGTTGCGCTTAATGTGGATTTTTGCTTTTTATTACCATTATGCGTATTAATAAAAATATAGCTCACTGCCATTTGCATTATATTTAATAAGGTCTGATTTAAAGTGACCTAATCTGAAGTGACAAGGTAATCAAGAGGCTCAATGCCCAAGACCACCTAAGTGCTTCCATGACCTTAGTGTAACAGAAGGGATAGAAGATACAAGCTGCAAGTGCACAGATGCATCATGGTCATGGTTGGGTTCCAATAATCCCCTCTGAGAATGGCATATCAGGACACTAAAATAGACACATCAGTCAAAGAAATGCAATAAGTTCTTATAAAAATTAGACTGCACAAACAAAAACAATGACCAATTGACATCATAATGTTCATTACTGTTCTATGACATTTAATTATATTTCTCTTCATTTATGATAAATATTGCATTGCCACTCATGTTGGGAAAAGGCTTAGATGAGTTGAGTGGAGTTGTATTGCATTGCCACTCATCCACAGACTTATCCAAGTGGAAGGACGGTTGAGCTTCATCAAATACATCCACATCATCTGACTGTTTACAAAACCTAATAGATTATAACTACTCCTCCAAGTCAGAATAATCACAATAAAAAAAAATATCCAGTAGAGTGGGTGCACATATCAGCCAACAAAAGTCTTAGAGAGATAAACATCAATGCAGTGTTGAATAGATGAACATGACAGCATGTTTATTTATTTATTTATAAACATCAATGCAGTGGGGGAGGCGGGATAGAGGACAAGAACATCAGATAATTAGTACATGCAGAAATCATATAAGCATTAGGGGTGTCTTTAAAGAAGCCAAATAATTAAAAGGAAACAATACACTAGCTGCCAATGACTACAAAATACATTTAAGAAATTAAATCATGAAAAGACTAATGAGATCTTTATGAAGAAGCATAACAATGAAAAAGGTAGATCTACTTTAAAACTCCAGATCTTTGTAAGATCCTAAAAGCTAGCATCTACAATATGCTTATGCTAGGTGAAAATAATTATGAAAAGCATCATTGTGATGGTTATGCACATGCTAGGCAGAACAATCTTATATGCAGCAGCTCCTTCAAAATTATGGTAATGTTGGTAGCTAAATGTTCTCAGTTTCTCACATATTTCGGCTGGGCAAAATTCAGACGGCATGAGAGGTCTTGTGAGGAAAGTTTAATTTAATCCACACCTTTGGAAGACCAAAAGGACTTGAATCTGTGAATCAAATAGCAATGGAATAGATCAGAGTCAGTTTTTACCGCCCCATCTCATATCATCCTCAACTTCTCATATCCCACCTTATGTCCGCACCATAATCTACTAAGGCAATAATTAATTGACTTCAATTAGTCAAATAAATTAAAGACCAGATTAGCCGGTCCACAAAATCTCTAAGAATTAAGCTTGTGAATTTAATAACAATAGTTTCCTACAAAGAGTAGATTGAAAGGATCCATTGCTAAAATCTGAAATAAATATCAGAAAAGCAAAGAGGAAATACGATTACTCACCGGAAAAAAGGAGAGTATTCGAGTCCCTCCTCGATCTCAGAGAAGGGGAAGAGAGATCCGATGGCGAACGAGAAACGACATCGGATCCTTGTCTTCGAATCAAAACCCAGTGGCGTTCTTGAATGCGAGATCAAAACACCAGATCCTCTCTCCAGCGTCTTCCCTCTTTCTTGGTGGATTGTCCGGGTTTCAGAGCTGGGGACGAGGACCCCCTACTGCCGCTTCCACTCCGAAGACTAAAAATGCCTAATAAGTTTATAACGTATGCCAAATCAGACCCAACCTTGGGCCTAGAATACAAGGGACCGAGCCCAACCTGACTGGACTTACTGTTAGATGGTTAAATCTTTGATTACTTACGGTTAGTTCCCAAAGTTTTGTTTCCAGCGGGCTTAAAATTCCTAGTCCAGCGCTGCTCTGTGGGCTAAAAACCATAGCACAAATGAGAAACACAACACAATAATATAATATCTAATGCCTTCACAGGGTGAGAAGACGAGAAATTCCTAGTGACATAAACTGGTTGCATCATAATATAATAATGATGATGAAGTCTTGGGGGGATTCATGTGCAGTGATATAAGAATAAGCTCAGTTCAACAGGGAAGTGGTAAAACTTAAAAAAATTGAAGAGAGTTATGAAAATAACCTGATGATTGCTGGGCCACAACATCGCTGCCTTTTACTGCGGCCCTCTTCATATTTAAGCTCGTCATGGCTTCTCTCCAGTATGAGCTTCGATGAAAACGAGAGTAATCGCACAAATTTGGGACTTGCATGATGATTTTTAAAGTTAAACGAGTGGGTTGGGGGAACCACTGTTTTGGTTTCTAAACACACGAGAGAAAGTCAAAACCTCTTTGTTGAAATTTAAAAATAATATTTTAAAATTATATATATTTATAATTCAACATCAATAATATTTTTAAAATATTTTTAAAATGGTCCTGTAGTGGGGTACATGGGAGGAAGTCAATAATATTTTAAAAATAATTTGATGTCAAATAAATAAATAATTATATATATTTAGTGACGGATCATCTATATCTGTCACTAAACCGTCACTAATTTAGTGACGGACAAGGCAATCCGTCACTAAATTAGTGACGGATGACCTTGTTCGTTACTAAATTAGTGATTGATTGGTTTGTCCATCACTAGTTTAGTGATGGTTTAGTAACGAATAGAGTAATCTATCACTAATTTTAATTTTAGTCACTATTTCGTTACTAAACCATCAAAATTTAGTGATAAAAATTTTTATCATTATTTTACTATTTTCTTGTAATGGTGGCTGGAATACGCATGGGAGGCAGCGCACGTAATGGGCACGTACGAATGTGGCTTTTTTTATCACAATTTTTTTTTAAAAAAATTAAGAGTATTAATTTAGTGACGGATGAGCAATCCGTCACTAATTCATCACTAATATAGTGACAGATTGCTCTTTCATCATTAATTTATGATGGATTAATGACGCAAGGGCAATATGTCACTAAATTAGTGATAGATGGAGAAATTCGTCACTAAATTAGTGACAGATTGCTCTTTCGTTACTAAATTAGTGACGGATTAGTGGCAGAAGGCCAATCTGTCACTAAATTAGTGACGGATTGTTCTTCCGTTTTTACTTTTGTAACGGATTAGTGATGGAAGGATAATCCGTCACTAAATTAATGACAGATTAACTTGTCCGTCACTAAATTAGTGACGGATTGGTTTGTCCGTCACTAATTTAATGATGGTTTAGTGACGAATAAAGTAATCCATCACTAATTTTAATTTTAGTTACTATTTTGTTACTAAACAATCACAATTTAGTAACGAAAATTTTTATCACTATTTTACTATTTTCTTTGATGGGACACGTATGGGAGAACGCGCACATAACGGTCATATGGGGATGCAGCTTTTTTCGTCACAATTTTATTTAAAAAAATTAAGACTATTAATTTAGTGATGAATGGGCAATCCATCACTAATTCATCACTAATGTAGTGACGGATTGCTCTTTCGTCACTAATTTTGTGACGGATTAGTGACGGAATAGTAATACGTCACTAAATTAATGACGGTTGGAGAAATCTGTCACTAAATTAGTGATGGATTAGTGACGGAAGGCCAATTCATCATTAAATTAGTGATGAATGGGGCAATCCGTCACTAATTTAGTGACGGATTACTCTTCTGTCACTAATTTAGTGACTGGATTGCTATTCCGTCACTAATTTTATGACGGATTAGTGACTTCCGTCACTAATTTAGTGACGGATGGGGCAATCCGTCACTAAATTAGTGATGATTACTCTTTCGTCACTAATTTTGTGACGGATTAGTGACGAAGGTCAATCGGTCACTAAATTAGTGACAGATGACCTTGTTTGTCACTAATTAGTGATAGATTTTAGTGACGGATTGCTCTTCGGTCACTAATTTTGTGATGGATGATGGAAGGGTAATCCGTCACTAAATTAGTGATGGATGACCTTGTCCATCACTAATTAGTGATGGATGGGGCAATTCGTCACTAAATTAGCGATGGATTGCTCTTCCGTCACTAATTTTATGACGGATTAGTGATAAAAGAACAATCCGTCACTAATTTTAGTGACGGATGGGACAGTCCGTCACTAATTTAGTGATGATTTAGTGACAGATAGATTAATTCGTCACTAATTTTAATTTTCGTCACTATTTTGTTACTAAACCATCACAATTTAGTTACAAAAATTTTTGTCACTAATTTTCATCAGTATTTTGACATTTTCTTGTAGTGTTTCCTTACCTTTTTGAAATATTCACTTAGTACTTTGATAACAGTTGTAGCATCTATGGACTTCTCATGACTTTTTCTAAACTCTTTTAACTTAGCTTTCATCTTCCTACATTAGAATTGTATATATCCTATCTTATGATAAAATTAACACTCATTGTCTTTATAATCCACCCTTGGTCTAAAATTTGAATAAATTTCTTCTTATTTGAATTATTCCCATGGTCTAAATTCACCATGAATGTCCTGCTTTCAGATTTGTTGATAAGCCTTTTAACTGTTCTTTCTCCAAGAGAACTTCAACTACCTCCTCCGGTCTCTTTGAACATTTTCTATCTAAAAAAATGCATCGCCAAATTACAATATGAGGTTGAGAGAAATATAAAAGCAATAGGACCTTATGTTCCTTCTCAATTTTAGCATTTAAACTTGCTAATCAAGTAATCAATTTTTGGTCTATATTAAGATATTCTGTCATGTTTGTACCTTCATCTTCAATTGATGCAACGCCTTCTCCAAGCAGGTTGATTTATGAGTGACTTTAAGTTATAGATCTTTGCTAACTTTTTTTACAACTCTTGAGAAGAAGTCTCATTTAACATGCTATGCTTAACCCTAGGTGCAAGACTCAATTATATTGTACTCATTGGTAGCTGGATTATTCTTTTCCTCAGATAATGATTTGATTAATCTTTGCTATATGAAAATATTCTTTATAAATACTCGGCCATGAACCCTAGGTGCAAGACTCAATTATATTGTACTCATTGGTAGCTAGCTTATTCTTTTCCTCAGATAATGATTTGATTAATCTTTGCTATATGAAAATATTCTTTATAAATACTCGGCCATGGACTAAAATTATATTTTCTATCAAAAGGCTCAATTTTAAACTTTGTGACTATGATACTTTGTATTTTAATATCATGAACCTTTGCTTTGATACCAAATGTTATAAAAATCAGAATTTATGTGACCATAAGTTAGTATATTATTTGATTTTCTTTTTCTAATTAATTTTATATTGATTTTTAATTATTTTCTATATTTATATTAATCATATTGGTATTTCAGGTTCTTACTGATCTATTTAACTTATATTTTTAAAGTCACAAGATAATAAGTTAGGCTTGAATAAGATTTAAGTAAGGACCAAAATAATTTAGAGTAGCTAGATTTATTTCTAATGCTATAATTGATCGATTTTATTATTATATTAGTAAAATTATTTTATTTTAAAGATTAATAATGATATATTATGTAACATTTGTTAAAAATAAGCCTTATGCTCTTTAGAACCATATCCTAGAGAAAGGGTGGTTCTATCATTTGTTCAACAAGGAGTTCGGGTGAGGCATGGCAGGAGTGATATTAGAGCATAGCTTAGAAAACCTTAAAGATTAGATCAGTTAGTGATGAGATGGGATGCAAATTATGTTGAATATGAGGCACTTAGATCTTTTTTTTATTATAAAGGTTTACACCAAAGTTGTGATGTGGCAGAACTTATATAACGATTTCAACTGTAGTGATCAAAAGAGGACATGAATCCAAAGTTCTCACCAACATTTAGATAGCTTGAATATGTGAATTTTGGGGAAGATTTTTTTTTTTTTTTAGGTAAGGAGATTATAGGTCTCCGCCCTTGGATTGACCTGATGTAGAGCATGCGCATTGTCCCCTTAACGACCCTACTAAAATCAAAAAAATGATCGAATTGACCTAGCTAAATTAACTTGGTACCAAACCTCTAAGTCAACTCAAGTAAAGACAAGTCATAACCAAAAACCTAGTTCCAATTGAAGAAGAAGAAGAAGAAGAAGAAGAAAAGAAATGGAAGCTAGACTTTGGTAGGAGTCCAACCTTGGAATGCACTTGGATAAAGGGTAAGAGTCCCCACTCTATTTTACCCTCTCCTCTTCCTTTGGAATCATTGCACCACTGTGAGCTCTATTTTAGCATTCATTATTGATTAGGGCTCTTGCCCATCAATTTCATCTAGCCAACCACCTAGGTAATTTTTCCCTCTTAGTTTCTCTTAATACGATGCTTGTTGATCATCGCTAGTGTTGTTGCCAAATCACTTCTGAAGAGCGTCGAGCAGGGTAAGGGCTTTGTGGGTCTCTAGAAGATTGATAAAATCGTCTTCTTTAGCCGAAAACCTGTAAGAAAAGTCCCGGACCGGTGGTTCCGATGGGAACCCTCCGACGCTTAAGTTAGCGATTAGGAGAACATGGACTTAGATGAGATAGTAAAGATTGAGTCCCCCCCCCCCCATTGTGGGTCAGGGTCTTTATATACTTGTTTAGGGGTCCCTCTTACCCTTCGTCGATAACAGCCGAATCCTCTCTTCCATTAAGATCAGCTTCGTAGGTGAGCGCACAGCTGCTAAATGTGTGCCATGAATATCGGCAACTGCACACAATATCTGTAACTGCCTATGATCCTAACAAAAAGCGGGTGAGCGGGCTACGTGGCAGTCGTTGGTGTTTTAAATCTCTGTTCAATATTCAAAGTCAGTTTCACGACTGAAACTATGGGCTGATAGCATGCGAGGCGAGACTCGAGGCCGAGGTCGGAGACATGCCGAGGCCAAGGCGGGGCTCGAGGCCAAAGCCGAGGCGGAGCTTTAGGCCAAAGCGGGGCTCGAGGCTGAGGCTGAAGCCGAGACCGAGCCGAGGCCGAGGTCGGAACCAAGGTTGAAGCCGAGGCCGAGGCCGGAGCCAAGGCCGAGGTTGAGGCCGAGGCCAAGGCTGGAGCTGATGTCAAGGCCGAAGCCAAAGTTGATGCTAGGACTAGCTGAAATTATTACTTGGCTTCGAGAACTGTGTGGGTTGTTACCACACTGCCTGGGGGCCTGATCAGCCACATCATATGCCCCCTCCACCCCTGAGATTGGTGGGCATGCGTTCACCAGTGAAAGGCGGCATTATATCGCCCGATGGCTGATCCTCGGGCGTCAGCGGCTATGATAAGGACACATGTCTCCAAGGGCTGTTCCTTCTTTAATAAGGCATCGGGTGCTGCAATGCCATCATCTCATTCATTCTGGCCATTGAGATCGAGGGGGATTTCCCTCGAATGCAGAGCTACAAAAAGGCAGGCACATCATTGCGGTGAGGTCACCATTGTCCCATCATTGGCAGTGCCATTTGCGCTCTACGCTCCGGGTGGTTGCTGCAACGATCTCCAGTGGCAAGCGAGCACATGGTTAAAGTGAACCAGGCGGGACAATTTGAAAAGACGAGACTATAAAATGGGATCGTCCTTGACCTGAGCCGCCTTCACTGCCTTTGCCTTCTTCCTTGTTCTGATCCTGCTTGAGCCTGCTTATCTTCCACCACCCGAGTTCTTTGTCTTTGATTCTCAGTTCTCAAATTGTTCAGGTTAGTTCTATTTCCATGGCTTCTTCATCTCTTTCATGTTCAATCTTCGATTCTGGAGGTTATTCCCCCAAACTTCCACAGCCTTCCTCTTCTCCCGTGCCCAGCTGGTCCACCTCCATGGAGGGTGCCCCAGTGGATCAGCGGCAAGCCACCGAGCAATTTCCCTTCAAGAATCGCCTGGCCGCCGGACGGGCACCCATCCGGTGCCGTCCGGCTGTCGCTGGCCCATCTTCCCTTGTGAGGGGGACTTCCTCTGTCATGACCGCCCAAGAGATAATTAATCTCAGGGCTCATTATCAAATCCCTACTATCCTCTGCTTATACCGAACTCTTCCCGAGGATAGGGTAACCTCCTCTTATTCTGGTAGGATTGCTCTTTATAAGACCTACTTCAAGGCCGGCCTTCACCTTCTTATTCACCCTTTCATACTCAACCTTTTAGACATATATTCCTTATCTTTGGCTCAATTGGTTCCGAATTCAATTCGGACTATTATCGGTTTCTTATTATTATGCCACATCCATGGGATAGAGGCTAGGATTTCTCTCTTTCGTAGTTTCTATACCCTTAGGAAATAATCGAGATGGTGGTCCTTTGCCCCTAGACCAACCAGAACCCTTAAGTTGTATCTTCCCACTTCTTTCAAAGGGTGGAAAGGTTTTTCTTTTCCCAAGTTGAGGGGGGTAAGGACAGAGTGGGGAATTTTCGACACCGAGCCAAACAAGGACCCGACAATACTCCCAAGAGATCAAGAGGCGTTCGGGCAGTTGATCACTGCCAACGTCCCTCGATGCAACAAGCTGCTAGCCGAGGAGAATCTTCGGCTGGCAGGCCTTATTCCTGGCAATGGTGAGTAGCCACAACTTTTCACCCCTTCATCTGTTCTCCTCTTCCTTCTCTTTTTTTTTTTTATCTTCTGGCTTGTGCAAGTATGGCACCATCACTTCAAGTAGTGAGAAAGGTCACCGCCAAGGAAAGAAGGGCCCGAGCAGATGGAGCCCCTACCGAGAAGAGGGAAAAAATCAAAGTCGTTAAGAGAGCCAAGGCCGGAGGAGCCTCAGGAAGAAACGAAGAGGCCGAGGAAAGGAGACGGCCTCGATCGCCCTCACCAGCACCACCCCTATCTCCCATCGACTTGACCAACACTCCTCCAGACCAGAGGACTGAGGTCCCACCATCACCTGCTGCTTTTGAGGCGGAGCCAACCACCTCGGCCACAGAGCCATTTTCAGAGGCCGCTCCACTCACCGAAGAGCCTGCCACCGAGGAGCAGGCAGCAGCACCGGCGGGAGGGGTGCCACCTGCTTCGACCCAGTGCCCGCAACTCCAGAACCTGCCAGGATTGAGGAAGACGAGGCCGAGAGGCCTTCCTTCCAATCGATCCTTTTGCACCATGGCCGTTGGGCCGAGCGAACAATGGCTCAGGTCTATGTACCTGAGCTTCAGAGTGTCCTTTATAACCAAGGGGCCTCTATCTTCTTCCTGGAAGCATCCGTGGCTCACTTTGGGTAAGTGTTCTTCCTCTGTCAATCTCAAGAACTTTTAATTTTTCTTCACTTAACCCAAATAATTTTTGTACAGGCGATAAATTCTTTGGCCGCCATCAGAGGCATTCTATCTCAGGCTGAGGCCACCCTCGACTAGGAAGACGCCAACCAAGCCTAGGCAAGGGCAGAAAAGGCCGAGGCAACTCTGGAGGCAACCCAAGCAGAAGTGGTTCGGGCACAAAGGGCCGAGGCCAAAGCCAAGGATGTCTGATTCAGGAACCTAGCCCAAGCTGAAAGGGCAGAGGAGGCGCTTGAGGTGGCTCAGTGCCAGGCGGTCAATGAGCTTGATAATGCTCAGGTGGTAGAGGAAAAACAAAAAGTAGCAGAGGAGAAGCATAAGATGGCAGTGGCGAAGGTATTCCTGTTGAAGAATCAACTACACTCAGCCACCATTGAAATAAAAGCGGCCAAGGAGCGGGCCGAGAATGCCGAGAAGATCGCCAGCCGATCTGATGCCGAGATAGCCAAGCTGAAGGCGGCGGTGACCATGGATGAAAAGAGAGCCGCCGAGGCTGTAGAGAATTTTAGGAAGCCTGATGCTTACGACGAGGAGCTGGCTGAGACCACTACCTTCGCGTATGATGACGGCTTCCAGGATTGCAAGGATAAAGTACAAAGACTCTACGGTCTTGAGGGAATCGAGGAGCTGGAGCCAGACGAGGCTCCTAAGGATGATGGTCCAGCTCCGGTTGAGCCTTGAGTTTTTTTTTTTTTTTGTAATGAGGCTCGGCAAGTGCCAGCAATTTTGTAAGATGTTTAACAATCAATGAAGAGCAATTTTTGAAATCTGAGATTCTGCTTGCTCATTTTAGAACCGGAGCCAAGGCCAAGATTGTAGATCCCCTTTAGGAACCGACGCTGTAGTTTGGATATGGCCGATACTTGAAATCGGTGCCAAGGCCAGAGTCAAGATGCAGAATTTGAAACCAGAGCCTTAAGGCTGAAGTTGAGACCGGGACGCATTAAATGCCGATCCAACATAGGCTTATGTAATGACACGAAACCGGGTTGGAGCACCAACCTTTAATCGAGCTTGAGTGCTGATGCAGGGTCGAGCGTAAGTACCAATGCCGAGTCGGACATGAATGCCGATGCGAGTCGGGGTAGAGTGCCGACACAGAGTCGGATTTAAGTGCCGATGGAGTTGGTAGAGTGCCGACACGGAGTTGAGTTTAGAGTGCCGATGCGGAGTCGGGCTTTGAGTGCCGACGTGGAGTCAGGCTTTGAGTGCTGATGCGGAGTCAGGCTTTGAGTGCCGATGTGGAGTCGGGCTTTGGATGCCGACGCCAAGTTTGGCTTGAGTGCCGACGCGGAGTCGAGCTTTGGGTGCCGACATGGAGTCGACCTTTGGGTGCCGACATGGAGTCAGGCTCTAGTGTCGATGCGGAGTCGAGCTTTGAGCTGAAAAAGCAAGATTACTTGAAGAGACTTTTCGGTAGTGAAAAACAAAATTTATTTTTGTAAACATGCTTAAGCTTATGATATTAATGTCTTTACTGGTAATACCGACAGAGGTTGTCCACGTTCCAAGTGCGAGGAAGAGGTTTCCTATCCAGTTCTTCGATCCGGTATGCTCCGCGATGAAGTGCATCGGTGACTCGGTAAGGTCCTTCCCAGTTGGGAGACAACTTTCCTCCCTCAGTGGGTTTGGAGACTTCGGCTCATCTGAGGACTAGGTCTTCGGGGAGGAATGTTCTGGATCGAACTCGGGCATTGTAATACTTTGCAATCCTTTGTCAGTAGGAAGCCATTTTGAGTCGTGCTCGACCGCAGAGTTCATCGATAAAGTCAAGGCTGGCTCTCAGCTGGTTGGGATTGTCCTCTTCATCGTACGATTGTGTCCGGGGACTAGGGATACCAATCTCCACTGAAATTACTACTTTCGACCCGAACAAAAGGCTGAAAGGAGTTTCTTCTGTGGGGGTTCGGGGCATCGTATGATATGCCCACAGCACATTCGGAAGCTCCTCTGCCCATCTTCCTTTGAAATCATCCAAACATGTCCTAAGCCCTTGAAGGATTATCCGATTGTCACTTTCATCACTCTGTTTGTTTGCGGATGACCGATAGAGGTGAACCTCTGATATATTCCTAGTTCAGCATAGAATTCTTTAAAAGGAGCATTGTTGAACTGGCATCCATTATCGGTAACAAGTGTGTGGGGTAGTCCAAACCAATAGATAACAGATTTCCAGAAGAAGTTTCTCACCTTGGCTCGGTAATTTTGGCCAGCGCTTCGGCCTCTACCCACTTGGTGAAATAGTCGATGACAACGAGCAGAAACTTCCGCTTACTAGAGGCTGGGGGGAATTGTCCCACGATGTCCATTCCCCACTGGATAAAAGGCCATGGAGCCGATAGGGGGCTCAGCTGAGAGGTTGGCAGCCGTTGAATGCTAGCATGCCTTGACAACTATCGCATTTTTGGACCAGCTCGACCGTGTCTTCCCGCATGTTGGGCCAGTAGTAGCCTTGGCGTAGGGCGTGTGACAGTGCTCTACCCCCCAAGTGGTTTCACAAATACCTTCATGGATCTCACGGAGGATGTAGTCGGCGTCTGTGGGACCAACACATCTGAGGAGAGGATGAGAGAAGGATCTTCGATATAGTTGTCCGTCAAACATCAGGAACTTGTATACTCGCCACTTAAATAGCTTGGCTTGAGCGGGATCAGCTAGGAGGGTACCAGCGGTGAAGTATTGGATGTAAACATCCATCCAGGAAGGCTCTTGGTGGACTGGCATGGATTCTTCTACTGCATCGATGCTTGGGGATTCCAGATGCTCCATGTAGGTTCTCCCCAAGGTTCCATCGGCCGAGGTGGCTAACCGAGACAAAGCATCAGCTCTAGCATTCTCCTCTCGGGGAATGTAACTGACACTGAAGTGGGCTAAGGGAGAGGCTTGCGACTACACCATACTCAAGTAATGAGACATAGTAGGATCGCGAGCCTCATACTCCCCCTTGATTTGACCAGAGACGAGTTGGGAGTCCGTGAAAACTCTAAGGCATTTCACCTCGAGCTCCCATGCCAATCTCATTCCTGACAGTAAGGCTTCATACTCAGCTTGGTTGTTCGTGGCTGGAAGGAGGAAACAGAGGGCGTACTCGGTCACAATTCCATCCGGAATTGCTAAGATGAGGCCTGCTCCACTTCCTTAAGAATTTGATGCTCCATCCATGTGAAGGATCCAGTCCTCCCCCCTTCCTTTGATTGCAGCGTTCGGAGGGTTTGCATGGGGCTTCTTCGGCTGCTATTCTGTCCAAGTGCTCTCGACCAGGAAATTTGCTAGGATCTATGACTTTATAGCCGACCTGGGTTGAAATGATAGGTCGGATTCCCCCAGCTTGAGTGCCCACTTCGCCAGTCGGCCCGAGGTATTAGGATGAGAAAGGACTGTCTTGAGTGGTTGATCCGTGACCACTACTATCAGGTGAGCTTGAAAATAGGGCCTGAAGCACTAGGCAGAGACGATCAAGGCAAAGATAATTTTCTCGACTCTAGAATATCTAGTCTCTGCATCATGAAGCACCTTACTGGTGTAGTATACTGGCTTTTGTATTCTGTTAGCATCCATGCAGACAAGCACGGAGCTGACAACCTTGGGGGAGACCGTAAGGTATAGGAGCAGTTCCTCCCCGCCCCTTTGCTTGGATAACAATGGCGGGATGGATAAAAACTCTTTTAACCCCTCGAAGGCCTTCTGGCACTCCCTCATCCACTCGAAGCCGTTGACTTTGTGCAGCGCCTTAAAGAAAGGCAAACACCTCTCCGTTGACTTAGACAAAAATGGCTCAAGGCCGCCACCCTTCCAGTTAAGCGCTGCACCTCCTTCTTGTTAGCCGGAGACCTCATGTCCAAGATGGCTCAGATCTTATTGGGGTTCACCTCAATCCCACGCTGCGTCACCATGAAGCCCAGGAATTTGCCCGCTGTTACCGCGAAGGCGCACTTGTAGGGGTTTAGCCTTATATGATACCGATGGAGGTTGTCGAAGGTCTCTGCTAGGTCAGAACATGGTCATTGGTATGGATACTTTTGGTCAGCATGTCATCCACGTATACCTCCATGTTGCATCCGATCTGGTTTTGAAATACTTTATTCATCAGCCTTTGGTAAGTAGCCCCCGCATTCTTTAATCTGAACGGCATCACCTTGTAGCAGTATATCCCCTTCTCAGTCACGAACGAGGTAGCTTCCTCATCCGCCTAATCCATCTTGGTCTGGTTATACCCCGAGTAAGCATCCATGAAGCTAAGGGTCTCGTGACCAGACGTAGCATCCACCAGCTGATCAATCAGAGGCAACAGAAAGCTATCCTTGGGGCATGCTTTGTTGAAGTCAGTGAAATCTATGCACATTCTCTAGCTCCCATTAGCCTTGCAGACCATCACGACGTTGGCCAGCCAGTCGGGCTAATGGATCTCTCGAATGTGGCCTGCAGCCTCCAGCTTGCGGATCTCCTCGTCAATGGCCTTCTGCTGGTCTAGGGCGAAGCTTCTCTTCTTCTTCCGGATAGAACGGCATCCCGATTTGATGTTGAGTTGGTGAGTAATTACCTCTTTAGGGATACCCGGCATGTCGGACGATGACCATGCAAATATGTCAGAGTTGGCTCGTAGGAAAGCAAGAAGCTGACCGCACGCTTCCTCTGGAAGTAGAGCTCCAACCTGAATGGTCTTCGTCGGGTCCTCCCCAATGGGAAGGTGATGCAGGACCAATTCGCATGCAAGTAAATTTTTTTAATGATTAATAATTGCAATTGATTATTCTCCCAAAGTAATAGCCTAAGAGGGATTCAGAAAAATTCACAGTAAATCTGCACGCGAAACAGTTCCTAAAAAATAAGGAAGAAGGACCGCCGAGGCTAAGAAGCCCCGGTAGGGCTTGCTCTCCTACAATAAAGTTACTAGTAGATTAGATGGGTGTATCTGGCAAGAGGGAAAATATCAAAGTATTGAAGGGTTTGCTCTGCCTGGCGGATGCGCCCTAGATGACTAAGCCTTGAGCCCACGGATCTGCGGCCAAGTATCCGCTGACCTGGATGACGATCACCTTGAATCCTGGATTCGTGGCTACTGAGGGATCTGCAAGATCACCATACAAGTGTTAGAGAATAATAGAGAAAATTTAGAATAGAGGCAAAGAGACAAGGAGCTACTGAGGGATCTGCAAGATCACCATACAAGTGTTAGAGAATAATAGAGAAAATTTAGAATAGAGGCAAAGAGACAAGGAAGGAGTAGAGAAAAGGGGAGGCTAGCCAAGGGCTCTTGGGCGTCCACTATTGGAAGACAAAGGTGGCAGCTAGGGTTTCTCCTGGAGACTTAGAATGTTGGCATGCGTAGGAGGAGGGAAACAAGAGCACCAGAGAACCAATTAACAAAATCACAATAGCTCAAAACTTGGATTGATTGATTAATAATAAAAGATACATCATTCATACAAGAGGGTCTCTTTTATAGAGTAAGAGACTTGGGGCCCAAGAAAATATAGATATGAAAAAAGAGAAAAGAAAAAAAAGGCGCCCTAATCAAATTTGGCATGAAATCTGCAGCGTCCAGATAAGGAAGGTGATCTTCTAGATGCAATCAGAGGCAGCTGGATTCGGCATGAAATTTGTGGCATCCAAATGAGGCAGGTGATCTTCTAGATATGATTGAGATGCAATCAGCGGTAGCTTAATTTGGCATGAAATCTGCAGCGTCCAGATGAGAAAAATGATCATCCAGATCGGAAAGGTTGCTTGCTCTGCTAGGTAGCATGTGGGCTGCTTGAAGTAGGTGTAGCACTAACTTGAATTTAGTAGCGGCTTTGTCTGACTGTGATGGCCTCGTCTTCTGCTCCAATACTGATGTCTTTTCTTGTAAGCTGATGAAGTTACTACATGACTCATAATAAAATAAACTGAACTGGATAGGACTCAATTTAGAATAAAATGAACTAGACGGGACTCAAAATAAACTAAACTTTATTTCCCAACTCAAGGCTTGAATCATAACTAATCAGATATCCACAAAGGGTTAAGAATCCTCTGCTTGATCCTGGTGCCTGCACCAATTCTCCTGGGGTGGGAAGAACTCGACCCCGTCGAGTATGGGTCATTCTGGCTCTGGTATCTCTCTAGTAGGTCTAGGTCGAGGTGTTTCAAGTCCTCTCGAGTAATCCATGAGTCGTCAGATTCGGGGCGACCTTGCCATCGGACTAGGTAGCGTTGATAACCGTGATTCCGGGTTGTAATGACTTGATCGTCTAGGATACGCTCGATCCGTTCTCCTCGCTCAGGTAAAATTGATGGTGGATACTCTTGGGTAGGTTCACTCATGAAAGGAGGGTTAGGTCCAAAGTACTCACTAAGAATCGCTGTCGGTTCCCTATATTCTACTAGGTCTGTAATATTGAAGGTAGAGCTAATGCCCCAATCCGAGGGCAGATCTAGCACATAGGCATTGGGTCCTACCTTCTCTATTATTTTAAAGGGACCAGCTCCATGAGCGTAAAGTTTCTTAACGGTACCTGATGGGAACCGTTCAGGCCTAAGCCTAACCATGACATAATCCCCTACACTGAACTCTTTGGCTCTTCTTTGGGAGTTAGCCAGTCTTTTATATGTTTCATTACTTAAATTTATTTTCTAGCTAATGTCCTTATGTAAGTCTTTGATATGTTGTGCAAATGCTTGTGCGGACTCTGAGACTCGTGTGTGGAGGGGTAAAGGAATTAGATCAAGTGGACGATTAGGCTTGTACCCATGGACTATCTCAAATGGACTCTTGTCCGTGGACCTGTTCACTGAGCTATTGTAGGCAAACTCTGCACGAGACAGTAATAAATTCCATGTCCCTAGGTGTTCGCCTACAAGGCACCTAAGAAGGTTTCCTAGACTATGGTTCACCACTTCAATTTGCCCATCCGTTTGGGGGTGAAAGGCTGTGGAAAAATTAAGTTTGGTCCATAACAGATGCCATAGCGTTTTTCAAAAGTAGCTGGTGAACCTAACATCCCTATCAGAAACAATGGTCTTAGGTAGGCCATGGAGCTTGACCATGCTGTCTAAGAAAAGTCGGGCTACCCTAGACGTATCAAAGGTTTGCGAACAAGGGATGAAATGAGCCATCTTAGAGAACCTATGACCACTACAAAGATGGAGTTGTGCTTCTTCTTGGTTTTAGGTAATCCTAGAATAAAGTCCATACTGAGGTCTTGCCAAGGATGATCAGGCACTGGCAAAGGAGTATATAGACCGGTGTTCTGCTTCTGCTGTTTTGCAATGGCACAAGTTCGACATCGGGCTATTATCAGGGCAACGAGCCTTTTTAATCCTGGCTAGTAAAATTGGTCCTCTATCGCTAGAATAGTCTTATCTCTTCCAAAATGACTAGCTAATCCCCCAGCATGCGTTTCCCAGACTAGGAATTCTCTAAGTGATGTCCTAGGGATACAAAGTCTATTGACCCTAAAAAGGTAACCATCCTGGATGGTATAATCTCCACTGGTACTGGATGGCCCTAGCTGAAGGATCTTATAAATTTCACCAAAGTCATGACAGGTCTCATACTCATCTTTTATCCGATCGAATCCTATAACTTCAGTGCTAACAGTACTCAACAACAAAGACTTGCAGCTTAGGGCGTCTGCTACCTTATTTTCTATACCGGCACGGTGTTTTAGGACAAAAGTGTATGCCAAAATGTATTCAACCCATTTGTCGTGCCTAAATTTAGCTTCTTTGGGAGTTCAGAAATCGAAGTGCCTCATGATCAGAAAATAAGACAAACTCCTGCGGTAGTAAGTAATGTCTCCAATACTTAAGGGCTTGTACTACCACATAGAATTTCTTATCATGGGTGGAATATCTAAGTTTAGCTTCATTTAGTTTTTCACTAAAGAAAGCTATGGGGTGATTTTCTTGGCTTAACACTCCACCTATGCCTACTCCCGATGCATCGCATGCAACCTCAAACACCTTAGAAAAGTTTGAAAGTCTAAGTATGGGTGCATGAGTCATCCTATCCTTAAGCTCTAGGAAGGCCTTATTAGCTGACTTAGTCCACCCAAAATTATCCTTCCTAATACAATCAGTGATGGGTGCGATGATGGTGCTAAATCCCCTAATGAATCTCCTGTAAAAGGTTGCTAGGCCATGGAAGCTGCGGACATCGTGGATGTTCATGGGTACCGGCCACTCTACGACTGACCTAACCTTTTCATGATCCACTAAAACACCTTCTGGGGTTACCACAAACCTAGAAAGATAATAGTATGCGTCATGAAATCACACTTCTTAAGGTTTGCATATAGGCTATTCTCTCTAAGGGTCTGACAGATTAATCTGAGATGGTTAAGATGGTCATCTTTGGTCTTGCTATAAATTAATATATCATCAAAATAGACCACTAAGAATTTTTTCATGTACTCTTTCAGGACCTAGGTCATGATTCTCATGAATGTGCTAGGTGCGTTTGACAGCCCAAAAGGCATCACGACCCACTCAAACAGACCATCTCTAGTCTTAAATGCAGTCTTCCACTCATCCCTTGGTCTAATTCTAACCTGATGGTAGCCACTCTTAAGGTCTATTTTGGAAAAGATAGTGGCACCCGCCATCATGTCCAACATGTCATCTAGCCTGGGGATAGGGAACCTATACTTGATAGTGATTTTGTTGATGGCCCTACTGTCCATACATATTCTTCAGGTACCATCCTTCTTAGGGGTTAATAGTGCAGGAACTGCACAAAGACTTAAGCTCTTCCTAATGAAACCTTTCATAAGTAATTCTCTCACTTATTTTGTAATTCTTAATGCTTAGTGGGGTTCATCCTATAATGGGGAAGGTTTGGGAGGGTGGATCATGGGATCATGTCAATGGCATGTTGGATGTTTCTAGGGGTGGTAACTAATCAGGCAATTCTTTAGGGAAGACATCCTTAAACTCCTCTAGGATCTCAATTACTTCTGGGGGTTGTTCCTTTTGGACTGATTCATGGATCTCTTTAGTGGTCAAAATCCAAACAGAATTACCCTCAGTGATGTCCTTTTCTAATTCCTTAGCTTTAATCAGATTAACTCTTGGCTTGCTATCCTTAAGGTTGCTAGATCCTTTCTTGATTGGGTCCCTAGGTGGAGTTGGATGTATCACATACTTGTTCCCATTGTGTTTAAAAGAGTAGATGTTGGATCGACCAAACAAGGAGGAATCGTGATCGTAAAGCCAAGGTCGACCTAATATAATACTACTAACACCCATAGGAATTACATCGCACCAGACCTTTTCCTCATAATTTTGCAATTTGATTAGTATTTGGCATCTGGACTTGATTGGGATAGAGGTGGAATCTACCCACGAGTAAGGACTAGGATGGGGAACTGTGGTCAATCCTAATGACTTAACTGTATTGGTAGAGACGACATTGACACAACTCCCGCTATCCACTATGATCTTGAGCACCTTATCCCCTATCTTAACAAAAGTCTGTAGGATGTTAGTCCTACGCCAATCTTCCTGGTCCTTAGTTTGAGTCTGGGTCAAGATACATCTAACAACTCCTAGTAGGTCTTCAGACTCAAATGTTTCCTCCTCTCCATCGTACTCATCTATCAGATGGGTATCAGCCTTATAGACCTCTCCCTCAGGCTCAACTAGGGACTCGGATTCAGTCTTAGGTAACTCATCTATATGAAGGGATCTGACTGGGCACTGGCTGATCATATATCCCGGTTTGTTGCATCTAAAGCATTTGATCTGGGAGTTGGAATTTCTTTGAATCTCTACAGATTTGCCCTTATCCTCTCTCTGGGGTATAGGGGTACTATTCTGAGGTCAACTCAACTCAGTTTGGCTTGTACTGGGTCGGCTAGTGTTGGGTCGACTCGGAAAAGTCTGGTGGGGGTCTAAGTACTGGGTATGTCTGGGATGACTAGGATAGGCCTGGCTAGATCCTGGATATGGGCTAGGGCTCTTGGTAGCCTTTGATCTACGATAGGATGGCCCTCTATAAAAATGTTCATAATCCCTAGCAACTTGGTAAGCTTCTTCTAAATCGTGTACCCTTCTTAGGTAGAGTTCTCTTTAAATATCTGCTCTCAGGCCATACCTAAACTTGGATAGGGTGACTTCCTCAGACTGAACGATATTGCACCTCATGGTTTACTCTTGGAATGTAGCAATGTATTCATTCACAGTTTTACTACCCTGAATTAATCCCTGCCACTAGTTCAATAGGCTCTGTTCATACGATATGGGGACATAATTGGACCTAAGTCTAGCCTTCATGGCGTGCCAGGTGACTATGGGGTCTCTTCCCTCTAATAATTGCCTTCACTCTAAAGTGGCCCAGTATAACCTAGCCTATCGTACTAACTTGAGCTTGGAAAACTTAAACTTACGCTCTTCAGATATGTCGTACCAGTCAAAGTACTGGTCCATCCCTTCCTCCCAATCTAGATAGTCCTTAGGGTCCATAGAGCCATTGAAGTAGGTGCTTCAAGTCTGACATTTCTAAGGGCTCTTTCTTCTTGGTCTACTGCCTCATGATTGGGTCTCCTAGGGAGGACATCTAGGACTGGATCAGGTTGAAGTGGTCTCCTAGGGTTTGGCCTTATGTTGAGGTCAGGCTGTTGGCTCTCCTAGGATGAGGTGGGGTCTCATGATCAGACTCAGTGTGGGGCTCACGGGCTTCTTCTAGGATGCCCAACCTAGTTTCGACTTGATCGAACCTAGACCCTAATCTAGCCTCAGATTGCTTGATGTCTTGGTTCATTCGGGCTAGTTGTTCAGTGATGATCCTTAAGTGATCAACAATGCTTTGATTAGCCATGGGTTCAGCCTGTAATGGAGGTGGTGATGGGTGAAAAGATGCTCCTGATCTAGTGCACATGCAAGCACAATCAAGCATACAAGACTCAGACTGACTCGGACTATGGTATGCTAGACCTAGTCATCCAGAGTAAAGGATTTGGCTTAATGAAAGCCAATCTAACAGTAACTCTTCAATTGGCCAGTTGGGACAGGTGGAAGGGGGGAGGCTCGTCCCGCAAATTGCAGGTGCCTAATTTGAATAACCCCAACACTCCGCTTAAGTTGTTTGGCATTTGACCTCCCTTCTAGACACCAATTTCAGAGCACATGCCAGATTGATTTGTACTAGTCTCCTCCAGTACACTAAACCGACTGTTGGTGTCCCTAGCCCTCTAAGGCAAATGTCAATTAAGTTGCTACCCAGTTTTAGATTAGAGGCTTGGGATCGGAATGTACGGGTGGTTGTTTTGGCCAAGGAAGGGGTCTCAATCCCTCCCTTATCTGACATCAATGAAAGCCCTTAAGAGTAATTTAATGCAGATGAAAGACATGTAAAACACAAACCCTAATCTAGAAATCTGTAAATAGCAATAAATCTCAGAATTTTTTAATATTTTTTCACAGATCGAATTAAATTCTTAAAAATAACAAAAAATACTTTAAATTATAATGAATCTAGAGAAATAAATTTTGTAATTTTATGATGTGTATGCAGGTAGAAACAATTTAATTAATAGATAATATACTGATAATAACGTGAATTAAAATTAAGCCCTAACTATGCTATGATACCAAACTGATGCAGGACCGATTCGCATGCAAGTAATTTTTTTTAATGATTAATAATTATAGTTGATTATTCTCCCAAAGTAATAGCCTAAGAGGGATTTAGAAAAATTCACAGTAAATCCGCACGCAAAACAATTCCTAAAAAATAAGAAAGAAGGACCGCCGAGGCTAAGAAGCCCCGGTAGGGCTTGCCCTCCTATAATAAAGTTACTAGTAGATTAGAGGGGTGTATCTGGCAAGAGGGAAAAGCTCAAAGTATTGAAGGGGTTGCTCTGCCTGGCGGATGCGCCCTAGATGACCAAGCCTTGAGCCCATGAATCTGCGGCCAAGTATCCGCTGACCTGGATGATGATCACCTTGAATCCTGGATTCATGGCTACTGAGGGATCTGCAAGATCACCATACAAGTGTTAGAGAATAATAGAGAAAATTTAGAATAGAGGCAAAGAGACAAGGAAGAAGTAGAGAAAAGGAGAGGCCGGCCAAGGGCTCTTCGGCGTCCACTATTAGAAGACAAAGGTGGTGGCCAGGGTTTCTCCTGGAGACTTAGGATGTTGGCACGCACAGGAGGAGGGAAACAAGAGCACCAGAGAAACAATTAACAAAAATCACAATAACTCAAAACTTGGATTGATTGATTAATAATAAAAGATACATCATTCATACAAGAGGGTCTCTTTTATAGAGCAAGAGACTTGGGGCCCAAGAAAATACAGATATAGAAAGAGAGAAAAGAAAAAAAAGGCACCCTAATCAAGTTGGCATGAAATTTACAGCGTCCAGATGAGGAAGGTGATCTTCTAGATGCAATAAGCGGCAGCTGGATTCGGCATGAAATCTATGGTGTCCAAATGAGACAGGTGATCTTCTAGATATGATTGAGATGCAATCAGCAGCAACTTAATTTGGCATAAAATCTGCAGCGTCCAGATAAGAAAATGATCATCCAGATCGGAAAGGTTGCTTGCTCTGCTAGGTGGCTTGTGGGCTGCTTGAAGTAGGTGTGGCATCAACTTGAATTTAGCAGCTGCTCTGTCTGACTGTGATGGCCTTGTCTTCTGCTCCAATTCTAATATCTCCTCTTGTAAGTTGATGAACTTACTACAGGACTTACATTAAAATAAACTTAACTGGATAGGACTCAATTTAGAATAAAATGAACTGGACGGGACTCAAAATAAACTAAACTTTATTTCCCAACTCAAGGCTTGAATCATAACTAATTAGATATCCACAAAGGGTTAAGAATCCTCTGCTTGATCCTGGTGCCCACACTAGAAGGTCAGCAGGTGCTTAGCTAGCTCCCCTCTCCTTTCTAAGTCTCAGGGGTTGAGCAGCTCGGGCGCAGTTGTCGACTCCGCCTCTTGTGGATTGGGGGCCAAGTGGTAGCAGAGTGGTAGTGGGCTCTGCTCTCCCCTCATCTCCCAAACTCCTTCGCCGGTAGGGAACTTTACGAGTAGTCTTTTGGTGGAGATGACAGCATCGAGTAGGTTCAAACTGGGTCTTCCAAGGATGGCATTGTAAGCCAGTGGGACCCAGATGACTAGGAAATTCATGAGAACCGTGTTTTGGCGCAGTGAAGTCCCGGTTGTGACAGGGAGAGTTATCTCCCCCTTGACCCTTACAGAATCTTCAGTGAATCCCATCAGTGGTGTAGTGACGGGTTGAAGAGAGTTATGAGACTAATTCATTTGGACAAAGGCATCATAACTCAAAACATCCACAGAGCTCCCACTGTCAACTAAAATTTATTTTACAAGATGCTTCGCGATCATCATAGACACGACGACGCTATCATCATGTCTGTTAACTACCCCTTTTAGATCCCTTTTAAAGAAAGGAATTATAGAGTCTACTCCCTCCTCACGTTGTCTTTTAGAATTGTTACCTACCTCCCAAGAGATCATGGCTACCATCTTCTCTGTCGAGGCATTGTCCACGCCAATTTGAGCTGCAGGAGGTACCGACGGGCCTGGGGTAGTAGGGTTCCCTTTTTGGATGAACTTGCGTAGGTGGCCTTGCTGGATGAGTTCCTCGATAGCCTTCTTCAGCAGGCGACAGTATAGTTCCTTGCTACGGGAAACTCTGAGCCTCATGGGAGGTGGACGTCGGAGGTAGGGCTCGTCCTCAATTTCTAACAGAATATGGGATATAGGGGCAAGAAGTGGAGTGAAGTATTCTTTGGGAACCAACGTCTAAGGCCGGGTATCTGAACGACGAGGTGGCTCAGGCTTTCTGGATCGTACTCCAGTTAGTTCCGAAGGTGCTGGCTTCTTGCTGGACCCTTTGTCAACCCTCCTCCTGGAGGAGTCTGCTTTGTCGGTGCGAATATACTTCTGTGCCTGACTTAGCAGTTCGGCGTAAGAGCTGGAAGGCTTCTTGTCCAGGGAGTAAGCGAACCTGGAGGGACGGAGTCCCTGCTTCAGGGCCAGAGTGGCCACGGAGTCCTCAAGATTGTAGACCTCGAATGCAGCCTCCTTTAACCGAGCCACAAAGTCCTTTAGGGTTTTGCCACTCCTCTGTTGGATAGCAAACAAGCTATCAGCCACCCAAGGAATCTTTCGACACACATCAAAGTAGGTCAAGAAAGATCTCTCGAGCTGTCTGAAGGAGTTAATACTACATGGTAGCAAATGGGAATACCACACACGTGCTACCTTCCGAAGGGTAACCGGAAAGGTGATGGAAAGGAGAGAATATGTTGCCCCCTTAACTTGCATGAGGATCATATAGCTCTCCAGGTGATCCAAGGGGTCTGCAGTGCCGTCGTACGGGTCCAACTAGGGTAGACAGAACCGGGGTGGGACCAGTTCCTCCATAATATGGTGAGATAGTGGGGGGTGGTGGTCGCAGTCCGCCCCGTGTGGGTTGGTATTTCTGCAGCTAAGCTCCTCCAGCCGCCGATGGTATTCGTCCAGCCATTGCTCGGCCTAGCGAGCGATCTTTCTATTGGTGTCTTCCTTTGAGGATTCAGAAGACGAATAGGGAGAGGGTTGCCGATGTAGGGAATGCACCTGCTTTGGTTCCTTCCCACCATGCCGCTTGTGAAAGCGGTCAGAATGATGTGAAGGGGACCGTCGCCGCTTGGAGGTTTCCCGGTGATGAGACTTCGAGGATGCGCGGTGAGAGTCCTCCAGAAGGGTCCTGCCACGATGAGACTAGCCAGCTCCATGACCCTCCACATGAGGCAGAGAGTATTGAGGCGGCACTGGCGTGGTGGCAGAGCACTGCTCTTGTAGTCCCCGCACCACCGCCATCAGGTCCTGAACCTGTTGAGTCAGGGCATCGAGTCGATTAGCTTGACTAAATTGCGGCTGTACAGGGTCGGAATAGGGAGGTCGGCCTCCGATTGCTCAACCCGCGGGAGGCATCCCTCGGCCTGGCTAGTGGAGGCCTCCTGTGCATGTGTAACCGCCATCTTCTTCCTTGCAGAGGTTGCGGGGTCACAGATGCAACGTCTATGCTACTGCTTTGTGCCCCTTCCTAGCGCACCAATCTGTTGCTGTCAAATCACTTCTGAAGAGTGTCGAGCAGGGTAAGGGCTTTGTGAGTCTCTAGAAGATTGACAAAATCGCCTCCTTTATCCTGAAACCTGCAAGAAAAGTCCCGGACCAGTGGTTCTGGCGGGGACCCTCCGACGCTCAAGTTAGCGATTAAGAGAACAGGAACTTAGATGAGATAGTAAAGATTGAGTCCACCCCCATTATGGGTCGGGGTCTTTATATACCTGTTCGGAGGTCCCTCTTACCCTTCGTCGATAACAACGAATCGTCTCTTCTGTTAAGATCGGCTCCGTAGGTGAGCGCACGCTGCTAAACGTGTGCCGTGAATATCAGCAACTGCACACAGTATCTGTAACTGCCCGTGATCCTAACAAAAAGTGGGTGAGCGGACTACACGGCAATCGTTGGTGTTTTAAATCTCTGTTCAATATTCAAAGTCGGTTTCATGACTGAAACTATGGGCCGATAGCATGCGAGGCGAGACTCGAGGCCGAGGTCGGAGACATGCCGAGGCCGAGGCGAGGCTCGAGGCCAAGCCGAGGTGAAGCTTTAGGCCGAAGCGGGGCTCGAGGCTGAGGCTGAAGCCGAGGCCGAGGTCGAAGCCGAGGCCGGAGCCGAGGTTGAAACTGAGGTTGAAGCCGATGTTGAAGCCGAGGCCGAAGCCGATGTCAAGACCGAGGCCGAGGCCAGAGCCAAGGCCAAGGCCGAGGCCGAGGCTGGAGCTGATGTCAAGGCCAAAGCCGAAGTTGACGCTGGGACTAGCTGAAATTATTACTCGGCTTCGAGAACTGTGTGGGCTGTTACCGCACTGCCTGGGGGCATGATCAGCCACATTAGCTAGTGACTATCAGCAACTAATAAATCATGTCAAAACCTCTATCTCTATTTACTTTGCTCCCTATTGTTGCGGCTGAATTGTGATTGTGTGCATCACTAGGATACCCCCATCCGATTATAAGATGGTCATTCATTGTTAGTTGATGGCAAAGATGCCATATTGCCATCAAATTTCTACCTTGAATCCTTCTATTTGATTGTCCTCTTTTCCTTATTCTTTTTATGGTGGTGAGATGGTGACTAAGGTTACAACCTCCACCATATCATCAACATTAGTATTTGTTGACTAGTGGGATGTTAACGCCTAGTCCTATTGGTGGAGAGCTAGTTATTAGCTAGTCAAGCTCTCTTTCTTTTTTGATTGGAAAACCCTTCTTTTTTCTCTAGTTTTTGTAAGTGATCATCACTGTTGTTTTCAATAGTTGTGAGCCATCATATGATCATCGGCCATTAGCCTAGCCATCGGCAATGTTACTTGCACCACATGTCTTCCATTATTTCCCTTCTCCAATTTAAGCAGAGTCAAAAAGGATTTTGTTTTCTCTTATATTTCTTCATCTATCTCCTCTTCCATTATCTCCCTTCTTTCCTTCCCCACCCCTCCTCTGTCCTTCTTTCTTTCTCTCTCTAACTAAAGCACTAGCTGACCTCGGCAGAGGGTCCCTTCTTTCCTTTATTTCCCCTTGATATACCCATTGTGGTTTGGGACCACACTAGCTACAACTTCTTAGGTTGGTATCCACCTCAAACTCCATAGGATGTCTCTAGATTCTCACCTTTGATGACTCCTATTGTGCTATTCTAGCTTTGTCCAATCCTTCATTCCTTAGTTTGGCAAGTTGGTACCTAGTCTAATCATCCCAAGACATCAGGCACTATTAGTTAGCCAGCCTTATTCTCCTTGCAATTTTCACCCTTGATGTATTTGCTTTATAATCTACTCTTGTTATTGGATTTAAATTTGTAGGGATACAATCACCTATATATAATTCATTGAATAAGATTCTTTACATTGGTTGTTAGATTGAAGTAAGATCCTAATTCTTTTTAATTACTTATAATCTAGCTATTAAGATAAAATTAAGAAATTAATGATAATTAGTTAATGATTGATTAAGGATGAGTTGGAATTATATAGATTTTAAATTAACTAAAAACATTGGGTGTGAATCAGTAGCACTACATCTAAGTTCATACTAATAGAGATAAGAGTTCCTATTACACTATCACTAGTATAATTTTGGCTATTTATGTATGAGAGTCTATGATGATGATTAATAAATAATTATAGGAATTATTATGCACTATCATGCTATGATTATTTTATTCTTATATATATGTGTGTGTATGGATGATTTTGGATTCCATCATAATGTATTGTTTGCATAGGATTTTGTATGGAATATATTATTATTTATCATTTATTTGGCAAGCATAAAAAGATTGATCTAATAAACTTGGATGGCTAAATAAGAGATAGTTGGACTAATTATGTGATATGAATTGTGGCCTAGAGCTAAAGTATGAAATTATGAGAATTACCACCATAGCTGTTTATGGAATTATCAATCGCTCTACCACAAACTAGGGATTGCTGACATAAGTAGGAATATAGAAAGAAAATACCCTAGTAGGAATAGATCTTCCATGTTCTTTTGAATCATTCTCTATTGTATCATGTGTTAAATCAAATGCAAAAGTTGGAGCATGCGAGTAAATTTATAATTAACCAAACAAATAATTAGATTCAAAATGAAGCCAATGAAATGAATCTAGTGAATCTATTAAAAGAGACATCCACATAAGATAAACTTGATAGGTTTTTGATTCCATCTCTTAACTCACTAGAAAAGTCGCTTCTTCTCCAGAAGACATACTTGAAGTAGTTTCAAGAGAGGCTTCTGGCTATTGTTTTAAAATGGTGCTGTTAATGCTTCCTTTTATCTGATTTGGGACCCATTTGATGGATGAGTTATGTCTATATTGTTGAAGAGGAGGAAGAAGATGGGTGTGTTAAAATAGAGAATCTGCACTCATTATACTTGGGTTTCTTTCTCAAAAACCTAGACTTGTCAATAAAAAGAAATTAATAAGCAACTAGAAAGGCTTCTCATTTGATGTGGTGGGTGCAACTCTTAGAGGGTGCAACATTTAAACCGTGTTTAGTTCGTAGTAATATAATATTATTAAAAATTTTATATTTTATTATAATTAGCTATCAAATTGCTAGAAATATAAATTTATCATGTTTGGTTTGCTAGTAATGTAAATTCAAATTCTTAGGAAAGTAAGACTTTATATTATCATATATTGTTTTTTTTATAAATATTTTTTTTTAATATTTGGTTATCTTTTCCTCCCCCCAACAAATAAGAAATGTTTTGGGAAAAAACAACAATTCTTTGTAAAATCATTTTACAAATATTATATACTTAAAACTATAAATAAATATTTAATATATATATAATATACTATTTATTAATGCATATTTGATAATATTTATCAATAAATATTATTATCTAATATAATAATTTAATAGAAGAAGGTCAAAAATATTAATATTTTTAAATTTAATATTTATATATTATTATATAATATATAATTATTTCAAATATTAAATTTAAAATCAATACTAATTCTTCCTCCTATTCTCCCTCTCCTCTTAGGTAAGGTCTTCCAACCCTCTCTTAAGTTCTAATTTGTCTACATTTGTTCGCTTCTTCCTTGGTTTCATATCCTAAATCTAGGACTTAGCCATCTTATCATTATTCCCTATTAGTATTAGGTTAGAGGGCTTAAATACTCTTGCATTTTCCTTATTATCCTTCCTTATTAGGATTTAGGACAAATCTAGCTAGGATTTCATACCCATTTTCTAAACCTAAATCAAAATCCTAGATCGAAGGCTTAAATTCTTCAAATCCTTTGAACCAAATGGCCCCAAAAACTAGGAAAGTATCCAAAAGTGAGGCTTCTAAAAGAAAAAAGGGGGAATCCTCCTCTCAAATTGAAGTTAGGAGAAAATCCCAATTTGAGGACCCTTTATTTAAATTTAGGATGCAAAATTACTATTTAGACATACCTTTGAGAAAAGGAACATAATTTCTTTAGGAATATTGTTGGCTTAGCCCATTGAGCATGGCTTTATTACTCCTTTTGAGCAATAAAGATGGGGATCCTTATTAATCATGAACCATGCTATCTACCCTAAGCTGATCCAGCTATTTTTATCAAACCTAGAAATAGATTATGCTAACCTAAAAATCCACTCCTTCATCAAAGGAATAGAGATTACATTGAATCCACCCACTTTAGCCCATATCCTATACATCCTGAGAATGGAGCCTATATCATCCAGAGTTTTTAATAGAACACTAGATCCTTTCTGAGCTTCAACAGACCAACACTGTATTATGTGACCAATCCATAGAGGTTGCCTTGAGACCACCTGTTCAAAAACTCCCAGTTTATCATAGGATTATGCATTGTATTATCACCCATAACATCATTCCTAGGGATTGACATAGAGACCATATGACCTTCATTGATATGCATGTCCTATCCTACCTGATATTTGAAGTTCCATTGAACTTTCCACAACTTACCCTATAGCCTAGTTTTCACTAGGATTTTTCAATATTTTGGCCTTGAGCTTATTGGTGAGGAGGGGAGGAGGTAGAGGAGACTTCATGATTTCTACTTAGACTCTACATTTAGGAGGATAAAACTCCATCTGACTATAGAGGTATACCAGCATAGGAGTGATGTTAAGGAGGAGGAGGACGACTATGATTTTGTTGGCGATGATGCTCAGCCTACCCATGCACCTCAGTGAGGCACTCTTTCAGCACTGGATTCTTCATCTGCATTGATGTCCATAACATTGACCCAAGATGACTTTGATTTGTGGGAGGATATTCAAATGAATCGCTAGGACATCCAGTCACTTTAACAAGACAAGTCTGAGATGTATGAGAAGTACTTTGCTCATTTGATTTTGTCATAGATTTTCTTCATAGGATTTTCCTTGAGTCTTTTTAACATATTCCTAGGATGCATAACTAAATGTATTTTTAGTTTAGATTTTTTTTTTGTAGCCTTGGTCCATGTTTGTTGTATTGATTATTTTAGATGACTGGCTGTATCTCTATTTAGATGCTTTTTTATGTTATTATGTATCTAGATATTAGTTGATATATATATATATATATGATCCTTATTTTATCTTCTATTCATATATTATATTTCTTCATTTGATGATGTCAAAAGGAGGAGTGATATTTGCGAGAATGTGTGATTTTTTCACGGAGCTTAAATTGAAAAACTTAATTTTTGCTAAATTTTTACATAATTTTCATATTTTACTGATACTCTTTCGATACTCTAGGATTTCTGCATCATTTTTTAGTAGACTTTTAATATGATGATTTAATATAACTTATCTTTCAATTAAAAGCCTCATTTTGATTTAAAACACTTAGATAGCGGGACAGTAAGGGTTAAGGGAAGTTAGGCACAAAAAATTTAGCACTTGATACTTACACTAAGACTAATTTATATGATAATAGTATCAAGTAAAAATCTTATTTAGCTCATTGCATGCTATATTTTAATTTTACAATCAAAGATTATTGAATTTTAGGATTCTATAATTTATGCTTGATGATAACAAGATATTAATTAAGTTACTAATAGC
The DNA here is from genome assembly GCA_900491605.1 of Calamus simplicifolius. Lineage (NCBI taxonomy): Eukaryota > Viridiplantae > Streptophyta > Magnoliopsida > Arecales > Arecaceae > Calamus > Calamus simplicifolius. Next base: position 12,980 of record UESW01003885.1, on the reverse strand, counting down.
ACATTTGAGTTATGATGACTTAGACAGGTGTGCATACATCCAGAATGTACTCAATCCTACAAAAGCTAAAGTACATGAGTCAGAGGTGGTACCATACAAACTTAAAGAACCATTCGACGTGTTGAGGTTCAAAGGAAAGAAGCTTACTTGTATATTTTATTTTTTCTAAAGACACCATATATAAAACTGGGTAGGACATTAAGTGCACATGGCTCAATGAACAAAAAAATGGTTAAGATTTGGTTTTGGATCATATTAATGTAAAATTAATATAAAAATCTAAAATTAGAAATGTGCGATTGACGTGACCCTAAATGGTCAGTTAAGCTTGAAAATTCCTAAAAACCCCAATCAAACCATTATCTGTCTAGGCCTAGTAATCAATGAGCATAGGCTTGGATGGTTGACCAACCTAGATCGTGTGGTCAACTGGCCCTAGCCTGGGTAATCGATCGTTGAGCTTTGACAGCCTAATAGTCATATTTACATATGATTGTTGGAGTTGCCTATAAGCCCAACGACCATATTTTTTTATGGTTATAAACTTAGGGTTTGGTGGCTAGTTTTAACATATGTTTTTGGGTTTAAAATCATTGAAAAATCTTACTTAATCTTTTTTTGAGCCTTTAGTACACTCAGTAATCTAACCCAAGTATAAAACTTGATTGAAAAATCCATGTCCTTTGGGTGATTGTTTTGAGTGTTCTCTTCAATAGAAGAGTTTCAAAAGCCTAAAATTTTCTTATGAGAGATACTCCTTAACTCAAAGAAAAGAAAAAATTATAGAAGGATTTGATATTTATTTGGAAAAGAGATTGGACAGTAAAATACCTAAATTGGAGACTTGCAAAATGGATATAGGCAAGGAGTGTTGAACCACTATAAAGTCTCTTACCTCTTTATTTTCTTTCTATTTTCTTGCTTGCAATTATCTTACTTTAAAAAATGCTTAAGTTAGTTTTATTTTTAAACGTGATTCATCCTCTCTCTTGGGTTGCCCTTTGGGCCTTCATGAAGGAGATTTAGAGCAATGAAGTGGCTCAAAAATGAAATCAACTGAGCTAATCTAAGGTTTTTACAAATGATACTCTTAGGTAGTTGTGTCTATGTTTAGTAGGCACACATGAAAAAGCTGTCCATGTTTGTGTTATGCCAATTATGATTTGGCCTTTGGAGTGCTTTTTCTTTCTCTTCTAAGTGGATGATGTCATCATTTTTGAGAGGGATGGTGGAAGTTTTGGATTTAACTTGTACTTTGGATGTCTATCACTTGTTATGACACATTTTTTATAAAAGAGTCATCATCAAAACTTCCTTCATGATATATTAGTCATTGACACATGTCAACCATTTCATCAACTTAATTATGATATGGAATATTACTCACAGGTCCAAATTAGGTGATAACGGCTTCTCTTCTAGACACTACTTTCATTTCAGAGCCTAAGTTGGTCCAATATTTCTTTATTCAGTAATGTATAGCTGCTAATGATTAGAACACAGCATGCAAGTTCATGATCTTTTTTTGTTTTCCTCTAAAAAATATTAAAAAAATAATAATATGATATCAAGAGCAAGTTAATGTTCACTAATCCATGAGACACAAGTACTGGGAGTGATGAGTTTAGGCAATCACTGCAATTGGCCACAAGCATGGAAACCTCAAAAGCAAAAAAATTAATAAATTTAAGTATAATTATCATCATTTGCTTTGATATAAGTACAACATCATAGTTCAAACAAGCTAAGATACAGATTCATTGGTACGTGATAGGTTTCCCATAGACAACTATGATCCTTAATAAGACTACCATTACTATCTGGATGCACACACTTCCCCTCATAAACAAGACTACCATAGCTTGAACTTTGTATTGCAAGTTCTACATTTTCCACTCAAAAGAACATTGTCTTTGAAGACCTTAAGAACCTAATTTGGCCAAAGAAGACCTGCTGCAACACTTAGGTTTAGTAAAAAGAGGCTAGAATTTTGAAGATCACCATTAAACATGAGATGCAGGTTTGCATTTCATATAACAGAAGTTGCCAGTGGTTAAAGAAGTCATGAACACATACTCCCTCAGCATTATCTGGTTATTTTCTTTCTCATAGATATTCTTTGCAAGTCGGATAAAGTCATTTCATATATCAGAAGTTGCCGATGGTTAAAGAAGTCATGAACACATACTCACTCAGCATTATCTGGTTATTTTCTTTCTCATAGATATTCTTTGCAAGTCGGATAAAGTCATTAACCAATGCTTGGTCTTAGGATAATATAGAGTTGCAATCACTCCTCAATCTCTAAATATTCCAGTTATACAAAATGACATGGCATGTTATGAAATATTAGGTGGGAATAGAATAATGGGATTTTTCAAAGACCAATCTAAATGAGCATATTAGGTTTGGGACTAGATTGTTTCACTTTCAAAGTATTGGATTGATAGTGTAAGTGAAAACAGGAGGGATTATGCTTGTACTAATTATTTCGAGCAAGAGGGTTTTAGTTGTTCTCTTGGTGTGGATGCATAGTTTTAGGATCCATAGTTTTGTTTTTAAATCATGGTCTTAATGAATTCAACTAGACAAGTCAATCTTTCTCTCAAAAATAATGGGAAAAAGATAATCACCGACATATCAATTTATGAATTAAATATGTATGTTTTGCCCATAGTGTCATAAAGTTTGAAAACTAAAACATTATTCTCATGATTTTACTTGCTCATTACCTACCATCCGGGGAGGTCTAGCTAACACTACAACAAAATTTAATTTTAGCGACGTCAAAATGCGTCGCTAATGCATCGCTAAATCTATTTAGCGATGCATTAGCAACGCAATTTTGGCATCACTGTGAACCTCGTCGCAATAAGCAATCCATCGCAATTGCACCGCTAAATAGTGAGGCCTAGTGACGCAAAAAAATGCATCACTATTTTGTGACTAAACTGAAGTCGTCACAATTTAAAGATGCATTAGCGACACCCTATTACGTCGTAATTTTGTGACTAATTGCATCGTAATATTGCAATGCAATTTTTTGAGTCACAAAATTGCGATGCATAGGATTGCGTTGCTATATTGCGACGCATAGGATTGTGTCGCTATATTGCAACGCAATATTACATCGCAATTGCATCGTAAAATTAATAATTAAATTTTTAAAAAATTAATTACGATGAAAAACTTTCATCGCAATAGCGTCGCTAATTAATTTTTTTAATTAAATTTAAAATGTCATAAATTAAACCTCTTAATACAATTTTATTGAATTTAAATATTGATCGAAACATTATCACTAAATTTCTAAAAATATTGATCGAAACATTCATCACAAAATTTTAAAAAATATATAAAAATTTAATATATTAATAATTTAAAATTTTTATATACAAAACATAAGTAAAGAAAAAAATACATCAAGAATTTGCACTATCATGATCACGGAAAGGCTGCGGAGGCTAGAATGAATCCTGCGATATGAGGCAAACCAAATCATGCATCTGACGCATTTGCTCTCTCATGTCCACAAGCTCCTGCTGAAGGCCTATTATGCGCTGGTCGAACTCCTGCCGAACCTTCTTCATAATAGATCTCCGAATGTCATCTAAATACTCGGTAAGAATATTGCTAGGATAGTGCGAACTAGAGTCTTGATGGAAAAAATATCTAGAAGCTTTAGTGCCCAGACCATAGACCCTACGGTCTCGCAGCTAGGCACCAACAGCTTCCAAAAATATACATCGACTCTCCTATGGTGAGAAACAGCTTCCAAAAATACACATCGACTCTCCTATGGTGAGACTTTGATGGGCGGCCCCCCTTTAGTGTAGTCGACCTGCGATGCTGGGACTGAAGCTCCTCGACTCATGCCTTTGAATTATAGAATCAACGATAAATGAATCATTATATGAACCTAAATAAAATTTTAAAAATTAAACATATACAATATAAGGCTAATTTCCTACCGTAACCTTCTATGAATGTGCATCAACCCAGGAACTGTCCTTCCTGGTGTGTGTCGCCTTGAATAGATGAAATTCATCAGGATCTCTGCCCTTCTGCTCAGACTAGAAAAGCAAAAGAAATAATATAAATGTAAGTATCTACATATGATGTCGACTAAATTAGTAATTAAATTATTTATGTTTTCTTACCATACAGTACATGTGCTCCTGAATCGAAATGAATCCCGCAGTGTGGCAGGAGAGACCTATGCCACGATCGCCTTTCTTGGATCAACGATTCATGGTGGCTGATGCGGACCTCCTTTGCTAGGCCTTAGATTGCCACACCTACTACCAGTTATGCCAAATAGCCTCCAGCACATGCACAGGATGCTCACCCGATCTTCTTCAAGGATGAAGCATGTCAGAGTATCGACATGCCGTAAGAGCATTCCATGCTTCCCTAACAGCATCATGGATGGTAGGGTCCCACGTAAACTTTTTCTGCATTGAAATAATAGTTAGTTTAAGAATATATTAAGATTAAAAATTTTTATATCGGTGATAAATTGTATTTAATAAGTTTACCTGAAACTCTGAAAAATAAAACTCCCTTATGGCCATAGATACATGGTGCCAATCGTAGCCACTGAGATCAGCATGCCTCTGGAATATGGAGCTGATCCGGCTCGATACAGTATGCTGCTCAATAACAAGTATTAAAAAATGCATATTTATAAGTAATTAACTTTAAAACATAAAAATATATTTACAATTAGTATATACTTACAACCCATCAGCATCCAGTCGAAGTACGGTGCGACCGGTGTAGGAAGAACTCTCAGATGTTTGTGCTGATCGGCTATGAGACTCGAAGGCTATAGATCTGAACTGTCCATCTCCAATGCTCATGTGATCTGATGCGGCAGGGCTATGTCCCTTCTTGCTCTGTCCATCGGCAATAGATCTATCTTGGCCCGTCATACTAAAAAACTAAAGATTCATGCAATATAATTACGAATAATGATTGAATATGCAAAAATTTAACACTTATAAAAATAAATTAAAATTGAATAAACCTCTATGTTTAATCAGTGTTATTTATTTCATCAAATGTTGGTTTAACATCCGATGCCGTATCGGATTGTAATTCAGTGTCATTATCATCGGAAGGAAACCAAACATTTGCATCCTCAATTTCTTGGACATCACCATTTAGATCTCTAACTAATGTTTCAGGAGCCCTTGTGTAGTCCTCAATTGCATGCATTTTCATCTTATCCTCTTGAAATGCAGGGCACTTAGTTGATTGACTTGATGAACTCTTATCTAATATCATTGCTGAATGTTGGACGATTTTAGAAATAACCCACCAATCTCGCTTGTTGTTGCGCAAACTTAGATATCCGCAGTAAAACACTTGCTGAGCTTGGGATGCAAGGATGAATGGTTCATATTTTTTTTCAATCTTCGGCAATGGTTGACTTTAACTAGATTGTAGTCATTATGAACCCTTTTACCCATAGGAATTATTGGATCAAACCAATCGCAACGAAATAATACGGTTCATTTTATAGGCCAATTGGGATATTCAACTTCAACCACCTCTACTAACTTTTTGTAATAATCCTGCATATGTGCTCCAACACTTTCTCCTTTTAACACACATGCCCCAGTTCTGCGTGCATCTTGAAGATGCTAGTCGTTCAATTTGAAATTTGTACCCATTAACAAAATAGCCAGTAAAGGTTGTTACGGTCTTCAATGGCCATTGCACTAGACATTTAATGAAAATATTGTTGGTTGTGAACCATGGACCATTTACCTATAAATTAATAAGCTATTCACAACCAATTTCATAAAAATAAAAGCCATTATTGCAATTGATTAAATGGCACAAGGAAGCCAACAAACCAGGGTTCACTAACCCTTTTACAAGATAATCAGAGTATGTAAAGAAGAAGCTCCTACAAAGAGCAAATATTCATAATATACTTTACAACTTTTTGAAGCAATAAACTCAGCAATAAATGAACTCGGTTGAAGCAGCTGAAGTCTTGAATGCTTGAAAAGCTTCAATGATTCAGACGACCTTTCAGAGCAAGGAATGAGCTTGAATGCACAGCAACCACTCAACAAATATTCACTAAAGGCTCTTTTCTTGGATTTTTCTCTCTTTTAAATTTCTTTTCAAAAATCATCGTCAAGGTGTGCTTCTAATCCAGGTTATTTATAACCATCTAACAAGAAAATATTCGTTAGATACAAAAGGAATAAATGGAAATAATAACGGAAAGAAAATATAACCGTTAAACATGTTTCCCTTAAGCATTGAATGCAGATCTCCATTTGAGGAAGGATGAGCACCGTAAAAAATCAAAAATCAAAAGTTAACTATGGCTTGAAATAGCAATATAGAGAGAAAGAGAGAAAGAAAAACTTTTTAGGTGGCGGTGGACTTGAAAGAGAGAAGCTCCAGGTAGCTGAGAAATGAATGCCATCGTCTAAGAGTAAAGTAATAACCCCCAGCTAGCTAATCAGTTAGCTAACCAGAGAGAAATAGCAAAAGAACCATTCTGAGACAACACGTTAGTTAGCTCGGCAGATAACTCGCCAGCTAACTCCAATTGAAATTCAAACGGCTGCAGGAGAGAGATAGGATAGCTAGTTAGCTGAATAGCTAACTAAAGAATAACCAGTCAACTGAATAAAGTAGCTAACTAGAAGCAAAAATACTATGCTATCCATCCAGCTTAGTTAGCTCTCCAGCTAACTGAGCAAAAAGGCAGCCAGTCAACTGAATAAAGTAGCTAACTCTCCAGCTAACTAGCCAATCGGCAGCTAGCTCTCCAGTTAACTAAAATTTAAATCCATTCGGCTGCAACATTCCCTGTGAAAAATAGTTAGCTAACTAGTTAGCTCCAGGATGAAATAGTTAGCTAAGCAGTTAACTTAAAAGAAACGTCAGCTAGCTAGAAGGAGTTACAGTTAACTAACAAGACATTCAGCCAGCTAGCTAAAATGGAAGGGTGTTCGGCCAAACCACTGTAATAGGATTTTTAGTTAGCTGAAAGGAATTCCAGCTAGCTAACCAACTAGCTCACCAGTTAACTAAAATAAAAGGACGTTCGGCCAGGCACCTGAGACAAGATCCTTAGTTAGCTGAAAGAGCTTCAGCTAGCTAACAAACTAACTCACCAGTTAGCTGAAATAAAGGGACGTTCGGCCAGGCAACTATGACAGGAATTTTAGTTAGCTGAAAGGGCTCCAGCTAGCTAATAAGCTGACTCACCAGTTAGCTAAAATAAAGGGACGTTCGGCCATCTTACTGAGACAAGTGTTTTAGTTAGCTGAAGAAACTTCAGCTAGCTAACAAGCTAACTAGACAGCTAGCTAAAATGCAAGACGGTTTGGTCCATACACTGTGAAACTTTCCCAGCTAGCTGAAAGTCATGCCAGTTAGCTAAGTAGACTAACAAGCTAACTAACTGGTTAACTCCAAGCCTAATAATCATATTCAAAGCAAATTAAATGAAGTACTTTCTTACTAGTCGATTTTGTATGAAGATACTTACTTGCAAGGCGACCGAACTTACCTGTATCAATCTTAGAATTGCTTAATTTATTTTGTAATCATCAAAATCAATCTGGGGTCAACACTACATTTTTTGTTCCATTTAGATATCTAAGTATTCTTTTTTACTGCAATTAAGTGAGATTCTTTAGGTTCAGATTGATATCGTGCACATAAGCATAACAGCAAACATGATATCTGGTCTACTAGCTGTTAAGTAAAGTAAGAACCGATCATACCTCTATAATATTTTTGATCACAGGCTTACCATCTTCATCTTTATCCAACTTGCATGAAGGACTCATTGGTGTTCCAAGAGGTTTGATTGATTCCATACCAAACTTCTTGAGAATTTCTTTGTGTATTTGTTTGGTTGATGAAAATTTCCTCTCTTTCTTGTTTGATTTGAGTCCTAAGGAAGAAGTTGAGTTCTCCCATCATGCTCATCTCGAATTCACCCTGCATTAACTTAGCAAATTCTTGACACAAAAGATTGTTAGTAGCACCGAATACAATATCATCACATAAATTTGTACTACTAATAAATCTTTATCTTTTCTTTTCAAAAATAGGGTTTTATCAACATTTCCTCTGAAAAATCATTTTCAATTAGAAATTTACTTAATCTATCATACCAAGCTCTAGGTGCTTGTTTTAAACCATATAGTGCTTTGTGTAATTTAAAAACATGGTTTGAAAATTCATGATCTTCAAAACCTGGGGGTTGTTCTACATAAACTTCTCATTTATAAATCCATTTAAAAATACACTTTTAACATCCATTTGAAATAAATTAATATTCATATGACATGCAAATGCAAGTAATAGTCTAATTGCTTCTAATCTAGCTACAGGTGCAAAGGTTTCATCAAAATCAATTCCTTCTTCTTGATTATATCCTTTTGCAACTAATCTAGCTTATTTCTAATTACTATGCCATTTTCATCTAATTTATTTCTAAATACCCATTTAGATCCTATAACAAAATGACCTTTAGGTCTATCTACTAAGGACCATACATTATTCCTAGTAAATTGATTTAATTCTCTTGCATAGCTAACATCCAATTATTATCTTTTTCAGCTTCTTCAATAGTTTTAGGTTCATTTGAGATACAAATGCAAGATGATTATTGATGTTTCTCATTGATGATCTAGTTCTTACTCCTTGAGATGGATCACCTATGATTAATCCTTAGGATGACCATAAGCATATCTCCAATCTCTAGGAGATCTACATCATTGAGTAGTATCAATAACATCATTCCTAGGTGAGTCATCATCTTTAGCTTCTTGTTCATGATCTGAAGATACATCTATATTCAATTTTCATATCTCTTTCAAGCAAAATTGTATCTTCCTCATCATCAATCTTTTCAAAACTTGATGCTAAAGATTCATCAAAACTACATGAATTGATTCTTCTACAATTAAATATTTCTTGTTAAATACTCTATATGCTTTACTAGATGTTGAATATCCTAAAAATGCCTTCATCAGATTTTGCATCAAACTTTTCAAGATTGTCCTTACCATTATTATGAATAAAACATTTACAACCAAATGCATGAAAATAACTAATGTTGGTTTTCTATTATGCCATAGTTCATAGGGAGTTTTCTTAAGAATTCCTAATTAAAGCTCTATTAAGGATGTAACATGCCGTGTTTATAGCTTCCGCCCAAAAGTACTTTGGAAGTTGGCTTTCACATAGCATGGTACGGGCCATGTCTTCTAAAGTTCTATTTTTCTTTCTACGACTCCATTTTGTTGTGGTGTTCTAGGTGCAGAAAAATTATGATGAATGTCATTTTCAATGCAAAATTTTTAAATTGATGATTTTCAAATTCTGTGCCATGATCACTTCTAAGAGACACTATGGTGTTGTTTTTCTCATTTGTGACTTTCTTGAAGAATTTCAGAAATATCAAGAAAGTCTCATCTTTGTGAGCCAAAAATAATACCCAAGTGAATCTAGAATAATCATCTACTATCACAAGACCATATTTCTTTCTCCTAGACTAGTGGTTCTAGTAGGTCCAAAAAGGTCCATGTGAAGTAGCTCTAGTGGCCTAGAAGTGAAAAATATTTTTAGATTTGAAAGAATTTCTAGTTTTTTCCAAATTGACATGCATCACAAATTCTATTATTTTCAAAATCTAGTTTTGGAAGTCCTTTAACTAAATCCATTCTTTTAATTTTGAAATTAGTGTGTGCTTGCATGACCTAATCTACGATGCCATAGCCATCCAATCTCATTTACTTTAGCATTATCAGCAATTAAGCAATGATTACTAGTAGATAAATTGTCTAAATCAATTAAGTATATATTGCCATTTCTATTACCAACAAATATAATGCTATTGTCTATGGGATTAGAACAGTGCAAATAGAAGCTTCAAAGGAAACTTTGAAACCTTTATCACATAATTGGCTAATGCTAATTAGATTATTCTTTAAACCAACACATATAAAACATTTTCTATAAAAGTGGATGGAGTTATTTGAATTTTACCAAATCCCATAATTTGGCCTTTGCCATTATCTCCAAAAGTAACAACTCCTCCTCTTTTATCTTCAAGGGTGATGAATTGATCCTTCTCACCAGTCATGTACCTTGAGCAGCACTATCAAGATACCACTTTCATTTTGATCCTTTGGCCACAAGACACTCCTCGTTGTCGTCTTGCCATGAAGCAAATGTTTGCAACTTTTTTGTTCCTCCTCGGAAAGGATTCTTCGCTATCACTCCATGTTGCAACATATGCCTTCTTCTTCTTCTTGTAACCCTTCTTTAATTAAGGACATTCAGATAGAAAATGCCCCGGCTTTTTACATTCATAACATGTCAAGGGTTCTTTTTCCTTTTCTTTATCCTTCTCTTTCTCCCTTTCTCCTTCCATTTTTGTTCCAAACTTTCTCTTATGGAAGGGTCTCCTTCTTTGCATAAATTTCTTAAATTTCTTAGCTAGGAGAGCTGTCTCATCATCTTCCTCTTTTTCTTCACTGCTGCTTATTTCCTTTTTTGTAGCCTTAAGAGCAATAGTTCTTTTCTTTTTGACCTCTTCCTCTTGATGTTGTTTCATGGTCAGTTCATGGGTCATCAAGGATCCAAGTAGCTCCTCCAAAGGTAGAACATTAAGGTCTTTGGCTTCTTGGATGTCAGTTACTTTCGCTTCCCATGATCTTGGAAGAGACCTAAGTATTTTGCGTACCAATTTAGAATTAGTATAAGTCTTACCAAGACTCTTTAAACCATTTACAATATCAAAAATCTAGTGTACATGCATGTGATAGTTTCATTTTGTTCCATGCTAGACAATTCATATTTGTGCACTAGAATATTAATTTTTGATTCCTTAACTTGATTAGTACCCTCATGGGTAACTTCTAGTCTATTCCAAATTTCTTTAGCAGAATGCAAGTGGAAATTCTATTAAATTCATTTGCATCTAAAGAGCAATATAAAACATTCATGGCTTTTGCATTAAGCTGAGCCATTTTCCTATCGTTCTCATTCCAATCCCTTTCGGGTTTAGGAACTATTGAACCATCTACTACGTATGTGGGTGTGCTAGGTCCATTAATGATTACACTCCATAGTTCATAATCTAAAGCTTGAATAAAATTCTCATTCTAGCTTTCTAATAAGAATAATTTGAACCTTTAATAAAGGAGGTCTATTTGTGGATTGACCTTCAGCAAATGAATATCCAGCTTAAGCTGCCATTTGGATCTTTGACTCTTGATCATTAGATCAAACTAAAATGAGCACAAGCTCTGATACCAATTGTTGGCCCAGATGGCAACCCAAGAGGGAGGTGAATTGGGTTCTTTTAAAATTTAACAATTAAAACTTAAAACCAATTAAGTTAACTAGCAAATAAATACAACAATAAAGCACAGTGAGAGAGAGAGAGAGATAGAGTCAAGCACGATAAACACAAGAATTTATAGTGTTCGGTGTAACCAACACCTACGTCCACTCCCAAGCACTCTTGGGTCCACACATAATCACCCAAATTACAGTCGAGTTGTTTTACAAGCTCACAACTCTAACTTATTGTTTTACATGGGGTCACAACGAATCCAGCTGGTTTTCCTGGGTTCACCAGCATAAAACCCAATGTAAGCTACACTTAGCTTACCCCGAGGTTAACAACCTCAACTAATTCAATCCCCTGATTGAATTAGCAAACAATAATTCAATAAATATTTACAGAAATATTTAAAGCTCCTTAAATGAGAAAATATGCAATATAAATGAATAAAGGTTGGAAAAGCTTGATTGAAGAAAGATTGATGTGAGCTATTCTTATTTTCTTCTTTTCCTCCTCTCTTTTGACTGGTTGAATCAAGATGTAGCTCTAATTCTTGAAAACGAAGCTTGGAAGAGAACTTGAGGAATTAGGGCTTCTTGGCTTTTCTCCTTTTCTTCTTTGAGAATCCTTTGAACTTGAACTATTTGAAGCTTTTGGATTATTCTTGAATCTTTCTTGGAATGAGCGTGGACTCAAAGATTTTTCTTTCCCTCTTTCTTTTCAAATTTCTCTCGATTTTTTTCGCTATTTTCTAGATTTTGCTCTCACTTTTTTAAATGGACAATCCCTCTTTATATAGAGATTAGGTGGAAAAATAGCCGTTACAGAGTAGGCGGATTGCTTCCTCATGCAAAGAGATAGATCCGTTGGGGGTTAGGTGAAGAAAAGTTATCGTTAGAGCTGATCTGGCACTTTTGAAAATCATTTCTGATAGGTTGGAGTCATCTTCAACTTTTCATGTGTCGGCTCCAAATTGTATTTCTAAATAGCAAAAAGTTGATTCGATGAGGAGTCGTCTCCGACTTACAATGTGTCGACTCTCCTCAGACTGGAGTCGGCTCCCGAAAACTAATGTGTCACTCTGGGAATGCTCAAAAAACAAGTCTATGTTCTCAGTTGGAGTTAGCTCCCAAAATCCATGTGTCGACTCGACTCTGAAGCAGAAAATCAGCTTCTCTATCTCAGTTGGAGTCGGCTCCACCTATTCATGTGTCGGCTCCAAAACTCAGGTGTTGGCTCCACTCCGAACTATGCCAAAATTATATAACTACTTGATACCTCTGGAGTCGGCTCTAAAGGTTCTAGGTGTCGACTCCAAGTTCTGAAACTTAAATAATTCCATTTAAACTTGGTTCAAAATGGAATTCCTAATGTCATTTGAATAAACAACCAATTTAATACCTGAAACACTTATCAAATTTATTAGAAACATAATGAATATACTCAAGGCTTTTGTAATCATCAAAATCAATAATTAGATAAATAATTTCTCAATAATTTTCCCAACAGCCGGCCAGAGAGAGGGGGAGGGGGAGGAGGAGGGGGGGGGGTTTGTTTTTTGTTTTTATGCTCGTGGCCTGGCCAAGGCTATGGCTAGGCCGTAGCTGGCCGTCGGGCCACACCGCGGCCATGGCCA
>UESW01003884.1:1954892-2030829 GCA_900491605.1 Calamus simplicifolius | reverse complement strand
ATCAGAAATTTACTTAATCTTTCATACCAAGCCCTAGGTGCTTGTTTCAACCGTATAGTGCTTTGTGTAATTTAAAAACATGATTTGGAAATTCATGATCTTCAAATCCCGGTGGTTGTTCAACAAAAACTTCTTCATTTATAAATCCATTTAAGAATGCGCTTTTAACATCCATTTGAAATAAATTGATATGCATATGACATGCAAATGCAAGTAACAATCTAATTGCTTCAAGTCTAGCTACAGGTGCAAAAGTTTCATCAAAATCAATTCCTTCTTCTTGATTATATCCTTTTGCAACTAATCTAGCTTTGTTTCTTATTACTATGCCATTTTCGTCTAATTTATTTCTAAATACCCATTTTGATCCTATTACAGAATGATCTTTAGGTCTATCCACTAATGTCCAAACATTATTTCTAGTGAATTGATTTAATTCTTCTTGCATGGCTAACATCCAGTTATTATCTTTTTCAGCTTCTTCAATAGTTTTTGGTTCAATTTGAGATACAAATGCAAGATGATTATTGATGTTTCTCATTGATGATCTAGTTCTTACTCCTTGAGATGGATCACCTATAATTAATTCTCTTGGATGACCATAGGCATATCTCCAATCTCTAGGTAGATCTATATCATTACGATTTCCATCAACAACATCAACACTAGGAGAATCATTATCTTTAGCTTCTTGTTCATGATCTGAAGATACATCTATATTTAATTTTTCAATGTCTCTTTCTAGAATGTTTGTATCTTCCTCATCATCAATCTTTTTAGAACTTGATGCTAAAGATTCATCAAAGATTACATGAATAGATTCTTCTACTATTAAGTTTCTCTTGTTAAATACTCTATAAGCTTTACTTGATGTTGAATATCCTAAGAATATGCCTTCATCAGATTTTGCATCAAATTTTCCTAGGTTATCTTTGCCATTATTATGAATGAAACACTTACAACCAAATGCATGAAAATAGCTTATGTTTGGTTTTCTATTATTCCATAGTTCATAAGGTGTTTTCTTAATGATTGGCCTAATTAAAGCTCTATTAAGGATGTAGCATGCCGTGTTTATAGCTTCTGCCCAAAAGTATTTTGGTAAGTTGCTTTCACATAGCATGGTACGGGCCATGTCTTCTAGGGTTCTATTTTTTCTTTCAACTACACCATTTTGTTGCGGTGTTCTAGGTGCAGAAAAATTATGATGGATGCCATTTTCTATGCAAAAATTTTTAAATAAATGATTTTCAAATTCGGTGCCATGATCACTTCTTAGAGACACTATGGTGTTGTTTTTCTCATTTGTGACCTTCTTGAAGAATTTCAAAAATAGTGGAAAGGTCTCATCCTTATGAGCTAAAATAATACCCAAGTGTATCTAGAGTAATCATCTACAATCACAAGACCATATTTCTTTCCTCCTAGACTTGTGGTTCTAGTAGGTCCAAAAAGATCCATGTGAAGTAGTTCAAGTGGCCTAGAAGTGGAAACAATATTTTTAGTTTTGAAAGAATTTCTAGTTTGTTTTCCAAATTGACATGCATCACAAATTTTATTATTTTCAAAATCTAATTGTGGAAGTCCTTTTACTAAATCCATTCTAATTAATTTTGAAATAAGGTGTGTGCTTGCATGACCTAATCTACGATGCCACAACCAACCAATCTCATTTATATTAGCATTATTAGCAACTAGGCAATGATTACTTGTAGACAAATTGTCTAAATCAATCAGGTATACATTGCCATTTCTATTTCCAATAAAAACAATGCTATTATCAATGGGATTAGAAACTGTGCATATAGAAGATTCAAATGATACTTTAAAACCTTTGTCACATAATTGACTAATGCTAATTAAATTATGTTTCAAACCATCAACATATAAGACATTTTCAATATATGTGGAGGGAGTTATTTGAATGTTACCAAACCCCAAGATTTGGCCTTTGCCATTGTCGCCAAATGTAACTACTCCTCCTCTTTTGCTTTCAAGGGTGATGAATTGATCCTTGTCACCCGTCATGTGCCTTGAGCAGCCGCTATCGAGATACCACTTTCTCTTTGATCTTTTGGCCGCAAGACACTCCTGCAAAAATAATTAAGTCTTATATTTAGGTACCCAAGCTTTCTTGGGTCCTTCATGGTTAGTAGCATAAACAATTGTTCCTTTAGGAACCCAAATTTTCTTTCCTTTACTATTTATCTTCTTATCTATTTTCTTAAAATTGCATTCAAAAACTTTGTGTCCCTTCTTGTTACAGTAATGACATGTAACATTATCATTGTTTTGTTCCTTTCTAAAAAAGTTTTTGACAAATTTTTGTTTCAAATTAGGTCTATATCCTAAACCAGCCTTATCATATATAGCTCTTTGATTACTTAACAATAAATTAAGTTTTTCTGAACTATAAGTGAATTTATCAACAATACTTTTATATTTATCAACTTCCTTCTTTAGTTTATCATTTTCATTAGAAATTGATTCTTTTTCTTTAGTCAAATTGTCTTTTTCAGATTTCAGCACTTTAGTTTCTTTATTAAGATTTTCTTTTTCTTCAATCAAAGTTAAATTTTTATTTTTCAAAAACTTATATTTCTTTTTCAAAATTTTGAAATCACCGACAAGTTCATTAAAAGCATCAAACAATTCATCAAAAGCAAATTCATCGCAAGGGTTTTCAGAACTTACCTCATCCTCTTCGTTTGCCATAAAGCAAATGTTAGCAACCTCCTTTTGTTCTTCCTCCGATGAGGATTCATCGCTGTCGCTCCAAGTTGCAACATAGGCTTTCTTTTTCTTCTTGAAAGTCTTTTTCAGTTGAGGACAATCATATCTGTAATGCCCCGGTTTCTTACATTCATAGCAAATCAAGGGGTCTTTCTCTTTATCCTTGTCCTTGTCTTTTTCTTTCTCCTTCCATCTTAGTTCCAAATTTCTTCTTGTGGAAGGGTCTCTTTCTCCTCATGAATTTTTTGAACTTTCTTGCTAGAAGAGCTGTCTCATCATCATCTTCTTCACTATCATTGCAGCTCTCCTCATTTTCAGCAGCCTTAAGAGCTATGGTCTTTTTCTTTTTCACATCTTCTTCTATGTGCTGCTTCATGGTCAATTCATGGGTCATTAGGGATCCTAGAAGCTCCTCTAAGGGTAAGGTGTTGAGGTCCTTTGCTTCTTGGATTGCTGTCACCTTCGCTTCCCACGTTCTTGGAAGTGACCTGAGAATTTTTCGAACAAGTTCAGAGTTAGAATATGTTTTGCCTAAACTTTTCAACCCATTTACAATATCAGTAAATCTAGTATACATGCTAGCTATATTTTCAGTTTGTTCCATGCAAAATAACTCATATTTATGAACAAGAATGTTTATTTTGGATTCTTTTACTTGGTTAGTACCCTCATGGGTAACCTCTAATCTATCCCAAATCTCCTTTGCGGAATTACAAGTGGAGATTCTATTAAATTCATTAGCATCTAAAGAGCAATATAAGACATTCATGGCCTTAGCATTGAGCTGTGCCATTTTCCTATCATTATCATTCCAATCCCTTTCGGGCTTAGGAACAATAGTGCCATCAACAACGTGTGTGGGTGTACTAGGTCCATTAGTTATAACACCCCACAATTCATAATCAGAAGCTTGAATGAATATCCTCATTCTTGCTTTCCAATAAGAATAGTTGGAACCATTAAACAAAGGAGGTCTATTTGTAGAATGACCTTCGGCAAATGATCCAACTTGAGTTGCCATTTGGATCTTTAGCTCTTGATCGTGTGATCAAAATCTAATGAGCACTTGCTCTGATACCAATTGTTGGCCCAGATGACAACCCAAGAGGGGGGGTGAATTGGGTTCTTTAAAAAATTTAGCCTCTTGAAAAATTGTTTGCTTAAGATGAATGAAAACAAATGCAATGTAAATATAAAGTACAGCGAATAAAACAGAGATAGAGATAGAGTCAATGGAAGCACGGCAAACACAAAGATTTTATAGTGGTTCGGTGTATCCAACACCTACGTCCACTCCCAAGATCCTACTTGGGTCCACACTATAATCTCCTCGATTACAGCCGAGTTGTTTTACAAGTTCACAACTCAAACTTGTTGTTTTACCCGGGATCACAACGAACCCAGCCGGTTTTTCGGGCTCACCAGCACAAAACCCAAGACTCAAGCAAAACTAGCTTGACCCGAGGTTAACAACCTCCACTAGTTCAATCCCCTTTGATTGAACTAGGCACAAACAAGTATAAGAATGTTTTACAAATTTTCACAGCTCCTTAATGAGCAAATATTCAAAGAAAAGTAAATAGGTTTAGAAAAGCCTGGTTTGAAGTTGTTTGGCTTTGAGCTTTTCTTCTTTTCTTCTTTTCCTCTTCTCCTTGCTGGGTTGAATCAAGCCTCAGCTCCGATTCTTCACAGTAGATGCAGTTGAGAAGATTGAAAAGTTGGTCTCTTTCTTCTAGTTGAGAATCCTCCGATTTTCCTCTATTTGAACGGCTTGGATTCTTCTTTGAGCTTTGTGGAGTGGAAGGTTTTGAATTGAAAGCTCCTCTCTTGGATATAAGGCTCAAGACTTCTCGGATTTTGATTTTTGATTTTGTCTATCCGTTTCTATCTCTCTCTTTCTATATTTCAAACGGTTGTTTTTCCCCCTTTTTATAGATTTTCCTTTGATTCATTTTTGGGTGGAAATCTAGCCGTTGGAGTGTACCTGGAAGGATTTTCCATTCATAAAAAATAGCCGTTAGATGTCAGAAATCAAAAATATTACCGTTAGAGCTGATCTGGCATTTTTGATTTTTCGTCCAGGTGGGTTGGAGTCGGCTCCAGCTTTTCAGGTGTCGGCTCCGAATCGTTTTTCCATAAATAGTAAATTCTGAGTTCGTCGTGGAGTCGGCTCCGCAAAAGTAAGTGTCGGCTCGCCGTCGTCAGGTGTCGGCTCCCGAAAACTGTAGGTGTCGGCTCCAGGATGCTCAGAAAAATCATCGCTCTGTTCCAGCATCGGAGTCGGCTCCAGACACAGTAAAGTGTCGACTCCGAAACCTTAGGTGTCGGCTCTGAAACTCTAGGTGTCGGCTCCAGGTTGTATCAAAAATCAGATTAAAATTGAATTGGCCATGGGGTCGGCTCCAGACTTCTAGGTGTCGACTCCAAGCTCTGAAACTTTGAAATCTCTGATTTGTATTGATTCAAAATTCATTTCTTAATTCCTTTAAATTGATCAAATAAATTTAAGTCCTGAAACACTTATGAAATCCATTAGTAATCAAATGAATATACTCAATTCCTTTATTAATCATCAAAATCAATGAGTGGATCAACACCGTTGTCCGTGACGAGGGTGTGAGGCAAGCCAAAGCGGCATATGATCGACTTCCAGAAGAAAGTTTTAACTTTGCTCTCCGTGATTTTGGCCAACGTCTCGACCTCGACCCACTTGGTGAAATAGTCGATGGCGACAAGCAAGAATCTTCGCTGTCCTGAAGCTGGGGGGAACGGTCCAAGGATGTCCATCCCCACTGGGCAAAGGGCCACGGAGCTGAGAGTGGGCTCAGCGGGGCAGGTGGCTGACGCTGGATGTGCGTGTGGCGCTGGCAGCCGTCGCACCTTTGAACTAGCTTGGCCGCGTCCTCCTTCATAGTGAGCCAGAAGTACCCCTGATGGAGAGCCTTCTGGGCCAAGGATCTGCCCCCCAGATGATTCCTGCAAATGCCCTCGAGGATTTCTCTGAGGATGTAGTCGGCGTCGGCGGGGCCTACGCACTTAAGCAACGGGTAGGAAAATGACCTTCTGTATAGGCGCCCATCGAGGAGGATGAACTTGGAGGCCCTCCACTTAAGCAATCTGGCTTCATTGCGGTCGTCAGGAAGGGTGCCGTCGGTGAGGTAGCGGACATAGGCGTCCATCCATGTAGGTTCCGGGGTGAGCGGGAGGACCTCCTCCCCGCCCTCTGCACTGGGCCTTTCTAGATATTCGATATAGGCGTCCCTTGTCAGGCCGTCGGCGGAGGTAGCCAGTCAAGAGAGGATGTCCGCCTTTGCGTTTTTGCTCCGGGGGATGTAGCTGATGCTGAAGTAAGGCAGCGAGGAGGTCAAGAGTTGAACCTTTTTCAGATATTGCGCCATAACGGGGTTGCGCACCTCATACTCGCCGTTGATTTACCCGAAGACGAGTTGTGAGTCCGTGTAGGCTCTGAGGTGCTTCGCTCCAACCTTCTGGGCTAGTCTTAACCCGGCCAGGAGGGCTTCGTACTCCGCCTAGTTGTTGGTGGCTTCAAAAAGAAATCTCAGGGCGCATTCGGCTCTTTCTCCTTCCGGCCCGACAAGAATGAGGTCGGCTCCACTTCCTTGAGAATTCGATGCGCCGTCCACGTGGAGGATCTAGGTCTTTCCATCATCCCTCGGCTCGGGCTTGGGCTGCTCCCCGGGGACCTCCTTGGGATCCTCTTCCGCCCAAGTGCACTCGACCAGGAAGTCGGCCAGGACCTGGGACTTCAAGGCCGGTCGTGCTTGGAAAGAGATATCAAACTCCCCCAGTTTGATGGCCCATTTGGCAAGTCGATCCGAAGTATTCGGACGGGCCAGGATGGCTCGGAGAGGTTAGTCCGTGAGCACCACGATGGGATGGGCTTGGAAATACGGGCAAAGACGCCGGGCGAAAACTATCAAGGCGAAAATGACTTTCTCTATTTTGGAATACCTGACCTCGGCGTCATGCAGGACCTTGCTCATGTAGTAGACTGGCCTCTGGGTTCCGTCGGCGTCCAGGCGCACCAGGACTGAGCTGACGACTTCCGAGGAGGCGGCTAGGTAAAGGAAGAGACTCTCCCCGTCTCCTGGCTTGGAGAGGAGCGGTGGGGAGGACAGGAACGCCTTTAAGCCATCGAAAGCTTCCTAGCAGTCGTCCGTCCATGTGAAACCGTTCACCTTCCGCAGGGCCTTGAAGAAAGGAAAGCACCTCTCTATCGATCTAGAGAGAAACGACTCAGCGCCGCTACCCTTCCAGTTAGCCGTTGCACTTCCTTCTTGTTGGATGGCGGCCTCATATCAAGTATGGCGCTGATCTTCTCTGGGTTCGCCTCGATTCCACACTGGGTCACCATAAAGCCCAGGAATTTACCTGCCGTGACCCCAAAAGCGCACTTCTTAGGGTTCAGCTTGACTTGGAAGCGACGGAGGTTGTTAAAAGTTTCTTCCAGGTCAGAGATGTGGTCGGCGGCGTGGGTGCTCTTCGTCAGCATGTCGTCCACATAGACTTCCATGTTTCGGCCGAGCTGGTCATGGAACACCTTGTTCATCAGCTGCTGATAGGTTGCTCCCGCATTCTTGAGACCGAAAGGCATCACCTTGTAACAGTAAATGCTTTTCTCTGTCACGAAGGAGGTGTGCTCCTCGTCGCTGGGGTCTATCCTTATCTGGTTGTATCTGGAGAAGGCATCCATGAAGCTGAGAAGCTCGTGACCAGAGGTAGAATCGACCAGCTGGTCAATTCTTGGCAAGGGGAAGCTGTCCTTTGGGCACGCCTTGTTGAGGTCAGTGAAGTCTATGCATATCCTCCAGCTCCTATTTGCCTTGCGCACCATGACTACGTTGGCCAGCCAGCTTGGGTAATGCGCCTCCCGGATGTGGTCGGCGCTGATCAACTTGTGGACTTCTTCATCAATCGACCTTTGTCGGTCGGGGGCAAAGCTTATCTTCTTTTGACGGATTGGACGGTGGCGCGGGTCGATGTTAAGTTTGTGGGTGATGACTTCCGAAGAAATGCCGGGCATGTCGGATGCTGACCAGGCGAATACGTCCGAGTTAGCCCACAGGAAAGCTAAGAGGCACTCCCGGTCCTCCAAGGGAAGGAGTCTGCCCACACGGACGGTCCTTGCTGGGTCATCGTTGAGACGAAAAGTCAGGAGGTGCTCGGCGGGCTCCCCTCCTTTGGCGGAATCTCTAGGGTCAGACGCCTCCAGCCGGGTCGGCCTCCAGAGGGCTCGATGCCGCATGGTAGCAAGGTAAGACCGGGCTTATCTCCCCACGCATTTCTTCAACTCCCTCGCTGGTGGGGAACTGCACCAATAGACATTGGGTGGAGATAACCACATCCAAAAGATTCAGGCCGGGACGCCCAAGAATGGCGTTGTATGCCAAAGGGACCCTCACAACCAGGAATTTCATGATCACGGTGCTTTGGCATGGCGGGGTTCCAGCCGTCACGGGCAAGGATATTTCGCCCTCGACCCTCAAAGAATCTCCGGTGAATCCAACTAGCGGGGTCACCACGGGCTGAAGGGAGTCAACAGACAAACCCATTCGAACAAAGGCGTCGTAAGTAAGATGTCAGCTGAGCTGCCACTATCAACTAAAATCCTTTTTACAGGGTGTTTGGCGATCGTCATGGCGAAGACTACGCCTTCATTGTTTACATTTTCCATTACAAGTCTCCCCCCGGGGCATTACATTATTTAGAGCATCCTCCCCCCTCGGCCGCTTGGACGCAGAGGCCGACCCCTAGGACAGCATCCCGACGGTCCGCTCCGTGGGAGTGTTGTCGACGATGGCTTGAGCTGGTGGAGGCCCCATGATGGCCGGCAGTAGCTGCGGCGTCTTCTGGATGTACTTGCCAAGGTAGCCCCGTTGGATGAGCTCTTCAATAGCCCGTTTCAAACTGTAGCAGTTGTCGGTGTCATGGCCGTAGTTCCGGTGGAATCGACAATAGCGGCTTCTGTCGCGGGACACACCCTTCTTCATCGGGGGAGGACGTTGGAGGTAGGGCTCGCCCTCGATCTCCATCAGATGTGGGATCGAGGGGCAAGGAGATGGGTGAGCTTACCCTCGTCGGGGACAGGGCTCCGGCGCCGGTTGTTGGACCAGCGAGGGGGTCGGATCGGCGATGGCGAGGAGGTCCGCTCGGCTCAAGGCCAAGCGGATTTGTGGCTGGAGCCCTTCGAAGACTCCGGCGGGTGAGGTCGGCTTCATCTGCCCGGATGTACTTCTGGGCCCAGAGGAGGAGGTCGGAGTAGGAGCTCAGGGGCTTCTTGTCCACGAAGAAGGTGAAGCGGGACGGAAGAAGTCCCCGCTTCAGCGCTAGGGTGGCCACCGCATCATCGAGATGGTAGACCTCGAGGGCGGTGGTTTTAAACTAGGACACAAAGTCCGCAGGGACTTTTCTTCCTTCTGGCGGACGGAGAAGAGGCTGTCCGCCACCCTTGGGATTCGGCGGCAGGCGTCAAAGTGGGCCAGGAATGCCCTCTCCAGCTCCCGGAAGGAGTCTATGCTGTGGGGGACAGGCGTGAATGCCACGCATGGGCGGCCTTCCGCAGGGTCGCAGGGAAGGCCTTGCAGAGAAGGGCGTCTGAGGTGCTCTGGACTTGCATCATGGCCTTGTAGCTCTCGAGGTGGTCAAGAGGGTCGGTCGTACCGTCGTATGGGTCCACCTGGGGGAAGCGGAACCTGGAGGGAACCGGTTCCTCCAGGATGCGGCGGGTGTAAGGAGGACGAATGTCAAACTCTTCCTCCGGCTGGTGGTTTATCTTCATGGCGAGCTCGTCGAGGCACCGGTTGTACTCCTCCAGGCGTTCCTCCGTCTGGAGGTTGATCGTCGGAGCCCTCCGGGATGGCTCGGAGGAAGAAGAAGAAGAGGAAGCAGAAGATGGAGACAGGAGTCGGGATTCCGCCTGGGTTCCCCGTGATGATGTGGCTTGGGAGAAAGCTCGCTGGGGCTGTGGCCGGGGACCGTGGCCGCTTGGGAGGCTCACGGCGAGGCTTCCTGGGGGAAGCTCGATGTTGGCCGGTCCTCGCCGGGGGGAGCATCTCCTCGCCGATATCTGGCTGGCGGGGGGAGCAGTCTGGTGCTGGGTGGCCACGGACTACTGCTGCTGGAGTCCGTGGACCATGGCAGTGAGGTTCTGAACTTGCTGGGAGAGGGTTGCCAGCTGCTCCGCCATCTGGACAGCG
Source organism: Calamus simplicifolius (assembly GCA_900491605.1). Taxonomy (NCBI): domain Eukaryota; kingdom Viridiplantae; phylum Streptophyta; class Magnoliopsida; order Arecales; family Arecaceae; genus Calamus; species Calamus simplicifolius. Next base: position 2,020,879 of record UESW01003884.1, on the reverse strand, counting down.
GCATCCGGTGGCGGGCTGGCAATAGGAAGGCTGGCAGCAGGGGGATTGGCCTCCTGCTGTCCAGCTGGCAGGATGAGCCCAGCTGGACAGCTGACAGAGGCATCCCGAGCTCGCGTCACCACCATGGCGTCTGGAAGAAAAGAGGGGACGACAGATGTAGCTTTGGGAGATCGTTTGCTACTTTTTCTTAGCGCCCTCCTACCTGGCGCGCCAATCTGATGACGCTCGATCATCCCTCCTGGACGTCGGAACGGAGGCTCTTCTTCTTCACCGGATCGCCTGCAAAGAAGTCCCAAGACCGGAGAGGGTTCTCCGGTGGGACCCTCCGATGCCCAAGTTAGTGACAGAGGTCACAGTAGAGAAGGAGCTCGAGAGAGCTCTTGAGAAGGGAGAGGTCTCAGAAGGATCAGGTAGTTCCTTTGAGAGTTAGGGCATCGAGTGTGTAAAATGTGCATTATAATGCCTTACCCGATTTCTGACGTAGTTTACCTTTTATAGGGGGTGACGCTGGCGCGATCACATGTGTCCGCGTCCCATCAGCCAGCGGAGCCGTTGGATTGTCGGATCTGGTGCTATCAGGCGGCGCATGTTGTCGGGCAGCGCGCATTGGCGCTGTCGGGCGACACGCGTCAGAGGAATGGATTTTTGAATTGCTGGGGCTGATCTGGCGGGAACCGGGGGTCCCGTCTTGTCGGGGCCGAGCTGGGTCGACCTGAGATGGCTAGGGCCTATCTCGCCGACAAGGCCGTGCCGGGGTGGGGTCGAATCAGCGGGCCTGGAGACGATGGGCCGAGTTGGGCTGGCCTGGGATGGCCTTGACCGACTCGGCGGGACAGGGAACGCCGGGGCCGAGTCGAGCTGGCCTGGGATGGCCTTGGCCGACTCGGTGGGACTGGAGATGCCGGGGCCGAGTTGGGCCGGCTTGGGATGGCCTTGGCCGACTCGGCGGGACTGGAGACGCCGGGGCCAAATCGGGCCGGCCTGGGATGGCCTTGGCCGACTCGGCGGAACTGGAGACGCCGGGGCCGAGTCGGGCCAGCCTGGGATGGCCTTGGCTGACTTGGCGGGACTGGAGACGCCGGGGCCGAGTCGGGCCGGCCTGGGATGGCCATGGCCGACTCGGCGGGACTGGAGACGCCGGGGTCGAGTCGGGCCGGCCTGGAATGGCCTTGGCCGACTCGGCGGGACTGGAGACGCCTGGGCCGAGTTGCCTGGAGAAGTAGGGGCCGCCTGGCGTGAAGATGCCGGGGCCGACTAGCTTGGAGAGGCCATGGCCGGCCAGCAATGTGCCGGGGCCGGCCAGCTTGGAGATGTCATGGCCGGCTAGGAATGTGCGGGGGCCGGCCAGCTTAGAGACGTCATGGCCAGCCAGGAATGTGCTGGGGCTGGCTAGTTTGGAGAGGCCATGGCCGGCCAGCAATGTGCCGGGGCCGGCCAGCTTGGAGAGGCCATGGCCGGCCAGCAATGTGCCGGGGCCGGCCAGCTTGGAGACGTCGTGGCCGGCCAGGAATGTGCCGGGGCCGGCCAGCTTGGAGACATCGTGGCCGGCCAGGAATGTGCCGGGCCGGCCAACTTGGAGATGCTGTGGCCGGCTAGCAAAGTGCTGGGGCCGGCTAGTTTGGAGAGGTCGTGGCCGGCCAGCAATGTGCCGGAGCCGGCCAGCTTGGAGAGGCCATGGCCGGCCAGCAATGTGCCGGGGCCGGCCAGCTTGGAGACATCGTGGTCAGCCAGGAATGTGCTGGGGCCGGCTAGTTTGGAGAGGCCATGGCGGCCAGCAATGTGCCGGGGCCGGCCAGCTTGGAGAGGCCATGGCCGGTCAGCAATGTGCCGGGGCCGGCCAGCTTGGAGACGTCGTGGCCGGCCAGGAATGTGCTGGGACCGGCCAGCTTGGAGAGGCCGGCCTTTGGCGGGCGTCAGCCTTTGATGTGCCAGCCTCAGGTGCTGGCGCTGGAGCCTGTCGGCCTTTGGCCAGTGCTGAAAGCCGACGCTGGAGGCCGACGCCGGAAGCCGACGCTGGAGCTGACGCTGAGCCCGTCGGCCTTTGGCTAGCGCTGGAAGCCGATGCTGGAGGCCAACGCTGGAAGCCGACGCTGAGCCATCAGCCTTTGGCTAGCGCTGGAGACCGATGCTGGAAGCTGACGCTGAGCCGTCGGCCTTTGGCTAGCGCTGGAAGCCGATGCTGGAGGCCAACGCTGGAAGCCGACGCTGAGCCATCAGCCTTTGGCTAGCGCTGGAGACCGACGCTGGAAGCCGACGTTGGGGGTCGTCGCTAGAGTTAGAATCCGGGCCTTTGGGGTCGTCCAAAAATTTCGCTTTTCATAGGGTCAACTGGCCCCATCACATCGGTAATATTTTTTTTATAAAAAAAATAATAAATTTATCGACGCTTTAAAGCATCGGCAACATATTTTTTTAATAAAAAAATAATAGACCCGAAGGCAGGAAAAAAGGAAGCTTGGGTAAAAGAATGCGGTGGCACTCGCGACCCCCCCCCCCCTCTTTCTCTCCCTCCATTACAATTCTTACTCAAAACAACAAAGCAGCTCACACCTCCAATTAATCTGTATCCCTCTCCTCACCCACTATCGATGCCCCAAGCTCTTTGGCAACAAAAAGAGAAACTAAACGCGCACTTGAAACCACCTACAGCTCATGAAACGGAGAGAGAAATAAAGGTACTGTTAACCATCGTTACGAAACTTCATCATCTCCAAAGTAGCTTTAAAAAGAAAATAGATCACAAAGAAAATAGGAATTAAAAAAAGAAAGTTCATTTGAGACCTCCGAGATACTCTCCAATGAGGCCGCCAGACCCCGATCCTCCCCTGCCTCCTATCCCTCTGCATCGTCACTGATGACGCCCAATCACCGATCCTGAACGTCGGGAATGGAGTGCTTCTCGAACCTTTGCCTCACCAGGTTACCTGCAAAGAAGTCTCAAGACCGGAGAGGATTCTCCGGTGGGACCCTCCGACACCCAAGTTAGCAATCGAGGTCACAGCTGAAGATGGGCTCGAGTGAGCCCTTTTTGGTATGGAAAAAGAGATCTCATAGAGGAGGATTCCTTTATGAGTGCTAAGACAATGATTTTGGGGATTATCGCACCTACCTGTTTAGAGAGTGGATTCACCTTTTTATAGGAGTTGACATGATCACATGGGATTCCATGAGAAAGGAATGTCTGCGGGTTCTTGGAAGTTGTGTGGATCTGGACTGGTTGGTGGGTCCTGTCCCATCGGAGAGGGAGAAAACATGGTTGGTGGGTTAAGTCCCATCATCAGTGGGGCTGCTGAGTTGTTGGGTCTAGTCCCATCAACAACGTGGCCAGTGGATAGGTGGATCTGGCGTTGTCAGGCGGTGCGAGTCAGAGAGGTGGTTTCTCAAACTGCTGGGGCCAGGCTGGGGCCGATTTGGAGAGAACTAGGACATCTCGACCTTCCCGGGGAAGCCGAGGCTAAGCCTGGTTGACCAGGGGCGGCCGGGGCCGACAACCCCAGCCAGGAAGTACCAGGGCGGGGCTGGCCAAGGATGGCCTGGGCCGACTTGGTGGGCTTGGAGACACCGGGGCTGAGAGGGGCTGGCCAGGGATGGCCGGGGCCGACTCGGTGGGCCTGGAAACGCTGGGGCCGAGAGGGGCCGGCCAGGGATGGCCGGGGCTGACTAGGCGGGCTCGGAGACGTCAGGGCTGAGAGGGGCCAGCTAGGAATGGCCTGGGCCGACTCGACGGGCTTAGAGACGCCGGGGCCGAGAGGGGCCGGCCAGGAAAGGCCGGGGCTGACTCGGCGGGCTTGGAGACGCCAGGGCCGAGAAGGGCTGGCCAGGAACGGCCGTGGCCGACTAGGCGGGCTCGAAGACGCTGGGGCCGAGAGGGGCCGGCCAGGAATGGCCTAGGCCGACTCGGCGGGCTCGGAGACGCCGGAGCCGAGAGTGGTCGGCCAGGAATGGCAGGGGCCGACTCGGCGGGCTCGGAGATGCCGGGGCTGAGAAGGGCCGGCCAGGAACGGCCGGGGCCGACTCAGCGGCTCGGAGACGCCGGGGCCAAGAGGGGCTGGCCAGGAATGGCCTGGGCTGACTCGGCGGGCTCAGAGACGCCGGGGCCGAGAGGGGCCGGCCAGGAACGGCCAGGGACGACTCGGCGGGCTCAGAGACGCCGGGGCCGAGAGGGCCAGCCAGGAACGGCCGTGGCCGACTCGGCGGGCTCGGAGACACCTGGGCCGAGATGGGCCGGCCAGGAATGGCCGGGGCCGACTCGATGGGCTCGGAGACGCCAGGGCCGAGAGGGGCCGGCCAGGAACTGCCGGGGCTGACTCGGCGGGCTCGGAGACGCCGGGGCCGAGAGGGGCCGGTCAGGAATGGCCGGGGCCGACTCGGCTGTCTTGGAGACGCCTGGGCCGAGAGGTGCCGGCCAGGAATGGCCTGGGCCGACTCAGTGGGCTCGGAGATGCCGGGACTGGGAGGGGCTGGCCATGAATGTCCTGGGCCGACTCGGCAGGCCTGGAGACGCCGGAGCCAAGAGGGGCCGGCCAGGAATGGCCTGGGCCGACTCGGCGGGCTTGGAGACGCTGGGGCCGAGAGGGGCCAGCCAGGAATGGTCGGGACGCAAAAATGCTTTGGTTTGTCGAGATTTCCCCTGCGGCTGCACGTGGCTACACCATCCACATCAGATGCCCCCCCGCCCCTGAGCGCTAAGGACCCTGCACCTGCTGCCTTTTGGGCGAAAGGGGCGCGAAAATTCAAAAGGAATGATTGCTTCATTTGGTGCGCTTTAAATGGGCTGATGAGTTGGTTTTTGGTTTCGAGGTGGTGTCTCTTCGAAGACCTCCCGTAATCATGCGTAAGGCGGGGTTGACGTTGGCGCCGGACGCTCCGGAGAAAGAGCTCATCGAGTAGTGGAGAAAAGGCAAGGACATCAATGCTGCCCCATTTTCTATGCCCCGCGATTGGCCAGGGATCACTTCTCTAGGGGAAACGAGGCAGCATGTCTCAGGCCCAGGCGAGATTTCTGACTGGCAACCTGCAGCGCAATGGACGCACGCCAGGTGGCAGGATCTCGGGCGGTGCTAGCCGGAAATAGGGGCTATAAAAGCCTTCCAAGGGCTTGTGGAAACCTTTACGCTGCCATTGCTTTCTCTACTTCCTTCTTCTTTGAGTTCCTCTTCTGCGACCTGAGCCTTTTCAACTCCCAGGTTAGTCTTATCCCCTTCTTTTCCTATGGACCGTAGCGCCATTAGGGAGGGTAAGAGACCTGTAGAGGAGTCTTTCTAGTCTGATAGCGAAAACCAGGCCCCTGCGACTAGTAGACAAATGCCTCGACCATCGGACGGCGTCGTTATCCGCAACCCATCAAGGGCATTAGGACCTCCGCCTACCTCTGGTTCTCCCATTAGGGCGGTCCCCTGTCCTCTCACCGTCCGGCCCTTCCTTCGGCAGTGAGCTCTGATCCAGCGGGTCCATCGAGGGTAGAGGCCATTAGGGCTAAGTTCCTGGTCCCTGATTTCATTGGCCTGTCCGTGCCGGGGCCCGAAGATAGGGTGATTTCTGACCATCCAGGTCGGGTCGCTCTATATGAGGAGTTCTTCCGGTGCGGGCTGTGCCTTCCCTTTCATCCTTTCTTTCTTAACCTTTTAGAGAGGTATAGATTAGTGCCGACACAGTTGACTCCGAATTCGATTTGGATTATTTGCGCCTTCGTTATCCTTTGCCACTTTGAGGGGGCCCATCCAGAGTTATCCCTGTTCGAGCCTTTTACAAACTCCGCCGTCAAGGCGAGGGGGCCTGGTGGGCCTTTACCGCCAGGCCGGGTAGAGCCTTCCCCCTAGGCCTCCCATCCAAAATTAGAGGGTGGAAGTCTAGGTTCCTTTTTGCTCATGTTGAGGGGGTGAGAGCTGTTTGGAGGGAGCCCGATACTGGCTCCAACGATGACTCCTCCATAAGGGAGAGAGATAAGGATCTGTTTACCCAGTTATCCAATTGTCAGATCCCTGGCTATAAGGAACTCATGTCCGAGGAGAACCTGATAGAGTCCGAGTTGGCCCCAGCGACCGATGAGCCTGAATCCCTTTGTCCCATTTTTTTGTTTACTGCGTGTCGCCGCTAATGCCGATTATCTTTTCTTGTGCAACCATGAAGTTCTCCGTCAACGAGTTCGAGGCCATCGCAAGGCAGAAGAGGCCGGTGACCGGAGAGTTGTCTAGTCCATCGAAGAGCTCCGGAGAAGGGAGCCGGCCAGGTCGGCCACAGCCCCCACAGCCCCAACGCCCGTGGAGGAACCGGCCGAGAGGAAGCCGGTGGTGAGAGTGGCCGAAAGGCCAGCCAGGGCCGAAGTTGAAGAGGGGAAGATTCCGGCCACCGCCGAAACACCGGTGGTGGTTTTGGATGAAGAAGCCCCTGCCGCCACCGACGTGCCCGAGGCAGGACGTGTTACTATTGCTGTTGGCCTCCCGGCTACTGCAGAGCCAGGGAGGGAAAGCGCTCCCCCAATCGCCGGCGAGGGGGAGCGGATCGCCAGTGAGGCCCGAGTTGGGGCAGAGCCGACCGAGAAGCAGAGGGATGAGCCGAGGAGCTCATCCCACCAACCAGCCTGGCGCCCAGACCATCCTTAGGCGGAGGGTCCGCAGGAGGGACAGACGCGCCTGGTCCCTACCATCGGCAGAATGGCGGATGCCACCCGAGCCTCCCATTTCTTATCGGGAGTCCAGGCTGCCGATTTTGAAGAGGAGATGCGGGGGATGAGCCACTCCGCACTCATGGACATGATTTTGGTCTCCATCGTCCAAGTAACCTTTCGGATCTTCTTTCTTTTCCCAATTCTTCTCTCTTTGTGGCTAATGCATTTCTCCTGTTGCAGATGGCCAACAGCGCCCTTGGGCTTCGCGAGGTGCTGGCCCAGTCTTCTGGCGCACTGACGAAGGCTCTGGCGCAGGTCGATAAATACCGGAAGGAGAGCATGGCGCACGCCGACAGCCTTGCTCGACTTCGCTAGGAGACCGCGACCCGCGAGGAGGGCTACGCCGGCCGCCTTCAGGAAATGGAGAGCCGGGCCGCTGCATCCGAGGCCAAAATGGAATTGGCCTTGGAAAGGTCGAAGGCTGCCGCGACATAGATCGAGGAGCTTACTAGGCGGCTCCAAAGCACCGGGGAGGAGGCCCGGGCCACCGGGGAGAAGGCCGCTGCCGCGGAGAAAGCGGCAACGGAAGCTGTTTTGGAGAAGGCTGGTGCAGTGGCCTGCGCTGACGAGGCCAGTGCCCGTGCCGCAGAAGCTGAGGCCAAGGCTTGGGAGGCTGAAAACAAGGCGTAGCTGGCCGAGGCCGAGGCCGGGCAGGCCATCTCCAAGTTCAAGGCTTCGCCAGAGTTCAGGCAGGAGGTCCTCGAAGCCAGCCTTGACGCTTATCTTCAAGGCTTCGAGATGGGAAAGTCCGAGTAGCCACGGCCCTCGAGGTTGACATTGCCGATCTTGAAGACATCCGGGCCAGGGGTCCCGATGAGGAGCCGGCTGTGGAGAAGGACGAGGGGAAGCCTGGCCCTGGCGAGCCTTGAATTGTATTTTCTTTTTTCTTTATCTTATGTAACTGACCTTGGGCCCAATTTTGTACTTATCTTTGGCTATCAATGAAGAAACTTTTTGTCCAAGCTTCTTAATTTTGTACCTCTCTTCCATAGTTAATGAAAAAGTCCTTTACTCAAAATCTCGTTGTGTCTTGACCTATTTGCTTCTTTCACTTTTGAGAGAAACGCCTTACTATGCCAAATCAAACATGCCGACGACATTGTAGCTGGATATTGTATCTTCCAAACTGTTCTTTTGAACCTTGAGCATTGCGCGTGTCGGCCGTGCCGAGACCGAACTGCAATTTCGGACTTGGCCAACACTTGAACACATCACCGAGAAGTAAACTGGCTACATGAATGCCCAGCGCTGTTGTAGGCTGTTTGAAAGAAGGCTCATCTGTGTATGAATCTTTCTGAAGGCTTGGAAAATCGGTAGATGACTCGCTGCCGGGATTAATTTTGGAGGTGTCGAGGCCGACCAAAATGGTCAGAACCGATTTAGCCGTTGTAAGGGCACCAAGGGCAAGTGAAGTTGACCAGAGGAAGTCTATGTCGACTTGCTCGGTGCTGAAAATGCCTGAACCGATTAGGGCCGATTAGGAAAGGCCACGACCGTGCCGTATCGAGCTGTTAGGAGAGACACACCGTGCCGGGGCTGAGGGGGTGGTGCCGATGGTTACCTTGAACCGCTTCAGTGGTATGTAATCCGCCTGAAGGGTGACTCAACTGGGTACGGGGCTGTTAGGGTCTTGACCGACTCGGGGGCACCGCCGTGCTGGGGCCGAGTGGTGTCCCATTAGCCGTGATGCCAGTGAGTTCCTTTTAAACCACTTCAGGGGTTTGTGTGTTGCCTGAAGGGTGACTCAGCCGGGTACGGAGCTGTTAGGGTCTTAACTGACTCTGGGGCACCACTATGCAGGGGCCGAGTGGTGTCCCGTTAGCCGCAATGCCAGTGAGCTCCTTTTGAACCACTTCAGGGGTTTGTGTGCCACTTGAAGGGTGACTCAGCCCAGTACGGAGCTGTTAGGGTCTTAACCGACTCGGGAGCACTGTCGTGCCGGGGTCGAGTGGTGTCCCGTTAGCCGCAGTGCTAGTGAGCTCCTTTTGAACCACTTCAGGGGTTTGTGTGCCACCTGAAGGGCAACTCAACTGGGTACGGAGTTGTTAGGGTCTTAATCGACTCAGGGGCACCGCCGTGCCGGGACCGAGTGGTGTCCCATTAGCCGCGATGCTAGTGAGTTTCTTTTGAACCACTTCAGGGGTTTGTGTGCCACCTGAAGGGCGACTCAGCCGGGTATGGAGCTGTTAGGGTCTTAACCGACTCGGGGGCACCACCTGTCGGGACCGAGTGGTGTCCCGTTAGCCGCGATGCCAGTGAGCTCCTTTTGAACCACTTCAGGGGTTTGTGTGCCACCTGAAGGGTGACTCAGCCGGGTACGGAGCTGTTAGGGTCTTAACCGACTCGGGGGCACTGCCGTGCCGGGGCCGAGTGGTGTCCCGTTAGCCGCGATGCCAATGAGCTCCTTTTGAAGACTTGGCCCTCGGACGCAAGGGAGAATAGGCTGATGTGTCTGAAAGGGCCTCCTTTATTACTTCACGCTCGAGGGGAATACATCATTGATAATAACGGCGGAGGTTATCCGCATTCCAGGTACGTGGAATGGGTTTCCCATCGAGTTCTTCTAATTTGTATGCCCCCCTGTGAAGTGTTTCGGTGACGCGGTAAGGACCCTCCCAGTTGGGGGATAACTTGCCCCCCTCCGTAGGCTTTGAAACCTCAACTTTTCTCAAAATCAAGTCTCCGCGGCGGAAAACCTTGGGACGAACTCGAGCGTTGTAGTACTTGGCCGCTCACTGACGGAAGGTTGCCATGCACAGCCTTGCCCGATCGTACGCCTCATCTATAAAGTCCAGGTTAGCCCGTATCAGTGCAGAGTTGTTTTCCTCATTGAAGAACTCCACATGTGGGCTGGGCTGACCGATCTCGACGGGGATGACGGCTTCAAATCCGAAGGCAAGACTAAAAGGAGTCTCGCCCGTCGGGGCTCTAGGGGTCATATGGTAGGCCCAGATCACACTGGGGAGCTCCTCCACCCATTGACCTTTGGACCCATCTAGCCGGGTTCTGAGTCCTCTAAGGATGGTGCGGTTCATGGCTTCGGCTTCTCCGTTGGTTTGAGGATGGCCGACAGAAGTGAATCGGTGATGAATGCCCAGCTCGCCACAAAAGACTTTGAATGCTTCATTGTTGAATTGGGGGCCATTGTCCATGACGACGGTGTGGGGCAGGCCGAAACGGCATATGATTGACTTCCAGAAGAAGGCTTTGACTTTCTTTCGGTGATCTTGGCCAGTGCCTCGACCTCAACCCACTTGGTGAAGTAATCGATGGCGACTAGCAAAAATCTCCGCTGCCCTGAAGCTAGGGGAATGGTCTGAGAATGTCCATTCCCCACTGGGCGAAAGGCCATGGGGCCGAGAGCGGACTCATTGGGGCAGACGGTTGATGTTGGATGTGTGCATGGCGCTGGCAACCATCGCACTTCTGAACCAATCTAGCTGCGTCTTCCTTCATCGTGAGCCAGAAGTATCCTTGATGGAGGGCTTTCTGAGCTAAAGATTTGCCCCCCATGTGATTTCCACAGATGCCTTCGTGAATCTCTCTGAGGATGTAGTCAGCGTCGGTAGGCCCTACACACTTGAGTAGGGGGTAGGAGAATGACCTTCTATATAGACGCCCGTCCAGAAGGATGAATTTGGAGGCTCTCCACTTGAGCAGCCTAGCTTCGTTGCGATCATCAGGGAGAGTGCCGTCAGTGAGATAACGGACGTAGGCGTCCATCCATGTGGGCTCTTGGGTGAGTGGGAGGACTTCTTCACTGTCCTATATGCTGGGTCTTTTTAAATATTCAATATAAGCATCTCTCGCCAAGCCATCGGTGGAGGTGGCCAGACAAGAAAGGATGTCAACCTTGGCATTTTCGCTCTGGGGAATGTAACTGATACTGAAGTAAGGCAGTGGGGAAGTTAGGAGCTGAACCTTGCCCAAATATTGTGCCATAATGGGGTCGCGCGCTTCATATTCCCCATGGATTTGTTTAGAGACAAGTTGCGAGTCGGTAAAGGCTCTGAGACGCCTTACTCCCAACTCTCGGGCTAGCCTTAACCCAGCCAGCAGGGCCTCGTACTCGGTTTGGTTGTTGGTGGCTTCGAATAGGAACTGCAGGGCACATTCTGTCCTTTCTCCACCCGGCCTGGTAAGAACGAGGCCGGCGCTGCTTCCTTGTGAATTTGATGCGCCATCCACATGAAGAAACTAGGATTCTCCATCATCATCTGGCTCAGGTTCGCACTGCTCCATGGGAGCCTCTTTGGGATCTTCCTCCGCCCAAGTGCACTCGACCAGGAAATCGGCTAAGACCTGAGACTTCAGCGCCGGCCGAGCTTGAAAAGAAAGGTCGAACTCTCCCAGCTTGATGGCCTACTTGGCCAGTCGGCCTGAAGTGTCTGGGAGAGCCAGAATGGCTCGAAGGGGCTGATCCGTGAGCACCACAATAGGATGGGCTTGAAAGTACGGACGGAGGCGTCGGACGGAGACTATCAGGGCAAAAATAACTTTCTCTGTCTTGGAATATCTGACCTCTGCATCATGAAGGACCTTACTCACATAATAGACGGGTCTCTGAGTTCCATCGGCATCGAGGCGCACCAGGACTAAGCTAACGGCTTCCGACGAAGCAACTAAGTAGAGGAAGAGACTTTCTCCATCTATTGGCTTGGATAGAAGTGGTGGAGAAGACAGGAATGCCTTCAACCCGTCGAAGGCTTTCTGGCAGTCGTCCGTCCATTCGAAGCTATTCATTTTCCGTAGGGCCTTGAAGAAAGGCAGGCATCTCTCAGCCGATTTGAGAGGAAATGACATAGAGCCGCTATCCTCCCTGTCAATTGTTGCACTTCGTTTTTGCTGGATGGTGGCCTCATATCGAGTATGGCGCTGATCTTCTCTGGGTTTGCCTCGATCCCTCGTTGGGTCACCATGAAGCCCAAGAACTTGCCCGCCGTGACCCCAAAAGCACACTTCTTGGGGTTCAGCTTGACTTGGAAGCGACGGAGGTTATTGAAGGTCTCCTCTAGGTCGGAGACATGATCGGAGGCGCGGGTGCTTTTTGTCAGCATGTCGTCTACATAGACTTCCATGTTCCGACCTAGCTGATCCTGGAACACTCTATTCATCAACCTTTGGTAGGTTGCTCCTGCGTTCTTGAGGCCGAAAGGCATCACCTTGTAGCAATAAATGCCCTTCTCTATCACAAAGGAGGTGTGTTCCTCGTCGCTATGGTCCATCCTTATCTGATTATATCCTGAGAAGGCATCCATGAAACTGAGAAGTTCGTGCCCAGAGGTGGAATCCACCAGCTGATCAATTCTGGGCAGGGGGAAGCTGTCTTTCAGACATGCCTTGTTGAGGTCGATGAAGTCTATGCAAATCCTTCAGCTCCCATTTGCCTTACGCACTATGACCATGTTGGCTAGCCAATCAGGGTAGTGCGCTTCCCGGATGTGGCCGGTACTAAGTAGCTTGTTAACTTCCTCGTCAATGGCCTTTTGTCGGTCAGGGGCAAAGCTTCTCTTCTTTTGGCGGATTGGGCGGTGCCGCAGATCAATGTTGAGCTTGTGGGTGATCACTTCCGGAGGGATGCTGGGCATATCAGACGCCGATCAAGCAAAAATGTCTGAGTTAGCCCTCAGAAAACCCAAGAGACGCTCCCGGTCCTCCAGGGGAAGGAGTCCTCCGATACGGACGGTCTTCGCCGGGTCCTCCCCAAGGGGGAAGGTTAGAAGGTGCTCAGCTGGCTCTCCTCCCTTACTATAGTCTCTGGGGTCGAACGCCTCTAAAGCTGGCTCAACTTTCAGGGGACTTGATGCCGCGTGATAACAGGGTAGGACCGGGCTGGTCTCGCCGCGCATCTCTCCAACTCCCTCACTAGTGGGGAACTGCACTAGTAGACACCAGGTGGAAATGACTGCGTCCAAAAGGTTCAGACCTGGGCACCCGAGAATGGCATTGTACGCCAAGGGGACCCTCACGACCAAGAATTTTATGATCACAGTGCTTTGGCATGGCGGTGTTCCGGCTATCACAGGCAGAGGTATTTAACCTTCGACCCTTACGGAGTCCCCGGTAAATCCGACTAATGGGGCCGCCACGGGCTAGAGAGAGTTCAAAGATAATCCCATCTGAACAAAAGTGTCATAAGTAAGGATGTCAGCTGAGCTGCCACTATCAACTAATATCATTTTTACAGGGTGCCTAGCGATCGTCATAGAGATGACTACGCCTTCATTGTTTACATTTTCACTACAGCATGTCCCCCCCAGGAATTACATTATTCGGCGCCTCCTCCCCTCTCAGCCGTTTAGGTGCAGAAGCTGATCCCTAGGACACCATTCCGACCGTCCGTTCAGTGGGGGCATTATCGATCGGGGCTTGGACAGGCGGGGGCCCCATGAGGGCCGGCAGCGGCTGCGGCGCCTTTTGGACATATTTGCCGAGGTAGCCCCAGTGAATGAGCTCCTCGATGGCCCTCTTCAGGCTGTAGCGGCTATCGGTATCATGGTCGTAATCCCAGTGGAATCGGCAGTAGCGGCTCTTGTCGCGAGGAGGACCTTTCTTCATGGGAGGAGGACGTTGGAGATAAGGCTCACCCTCGATCTCCATCAGGATGTGGGATCGAGTGGCTAGAAGGGGCGTGAGCTTACTCTCGTCAGGGATGGGGCTCCGATGCCTGTTGTCGGATCGACGAGGTGGGTCAGCTCGCCAGTGTCGAGGGGGCCCATTGGGCTCGGGGCGAGCAGGCTTGTGGCTGGAGCTTCTTGAAGATTCTCGGCGGGTCAAGTCAGCTTCATTCACGCGGATGTACTTTTAAGCTCGGAGGAGGAGATTGGAATAAGAGCTTGGGGGCTTCTTATCTAAAGAGAAGGTGAAGCGAGATGGAAGGAGTCCCCGCTTCAATGCCAACATCGCCACCACGTCGTCGAGATGGTAGACCTCGAGTGCGGCGGCCTTGAATCGGGACACAAAGTCCCGTAGCAACTCTCCCTACTTCTGACGGACAGAGAAATGACTGTCGGCTACCCTTGGGATTCACCGGCAAGCATCGAAGTGTGCCAGAAAGGCTTTCTCCAACTCCCGGAAGGAGTCGATGCTATGAGGGGGCAGGCGCGAGTGCCATGCACGGGCGGCCTTCCGCAGAGTGGCGGGGAAGGCTTTGCAGAGAAGGGCGTCTGAAGCATCCTGGACTTACATCATTGCTTTGAAGCTCTCGAGATGATCGAGAGGATCGGTCGTACCGTCGTACGGGTCCACCTGGGGGAAACGAAACCTGGAGGGGACAGGCTCCTCCAATATCCGGCGGGTGTAAGGAGGACGGGTGTCAAACTCTTCCTCTGGCTGATGATTGATTTTCTTGGCGAGCTCATCGAGCCGCCTGTTGTACTCCTCCAGGCGTTCCTCCGCCTGGTGGCTGATTGTCGGGGCCCTCCGAGATGGCTCGGAGGAAGAAGAAGAAGAAGAGGCAGAAGGAGATGGAGACAGGAGTCGGGACTCCCGCCTGGGCTCCTCATGATGATGCGACTTGGGAGGAAATTTGTTGGGGCCGTGGTCAGAGAACCGTGGCCGCTTGGGGGGCTCGCATCGGGGCTTCCTAGGGGAAGCCGAGCGTAGGCCGGTCTCTCGTCGACCGGCCTCCCACCGAGGAGAGCCTCCCCTCGCCGACTGCTGACTGGCAGGGGGAGCGGTCTGATGTTGGGTGGTCACAGACTGTTGTTGCTGGAGCCTGTGGACCATGGCGGTGAGATTTTGGACCTGACGAGAAAGCATCGCCAGCCGCTCCGCTATTTGATCAGCGGCCTCCAGCGGCAGGCAGGTGACTGGAGGGTTGGTAGCAGGGGGATTGGCCTCCTGCTACCTAGTTGGCGGGGGAAGCCCCGCCGGACAGCTGACGGAGGCGTCCTGAGCTCCCGTCACCACCATGGTTTTTAGAAGAGAAGAGGGGGGGGGGAGAGTCTCGCCTACTGAGATGTAGCACCGGGAGAATGTTCGCTACCTTTTCTTTCCCCCCCTTCCTGGTGCACCAATCTGATGATGCCCAATCACCGATCCAGAATGTCGGGAATGGAGTGCTTCTCGAACCTTTGCCTCACCAGGTTGCCTGCAAAGAAGTCCCAAGACCGGAGAGGATTCTTCGGTGGGACCCTCCGACGCCCAAGTTAGCAATCGAGGTCACAGCTGAAGAGGGGCTCGAGTGAGCCCTTTTTGGTATGGAAAAAGAGATCTCAGAGAGGAGGGATACCTTTCTGAGTGCTAAGACAATGATTTTGGAGATTATCGCACCTACCTATTTAGAGAGTGGATTCACCTTTTTATAGGGGTTGACATGATCACATGGGATTCCATGAGGAAGGAATGTCTGCGGGTTCTTGGAAGTTGTATGGATCTGGGCTGGTTGGTGGGTCCTGTCCCATCGGAGAGGGAGAAAATGGCGGTTGGTGGGTTAAGTCCCATCAATCAGTGGGGCTGCTGAGTTGTTGGGTCTAGTCCCATCAACAACGTGGCCAGTGGGTAGGTGGATCTGGCGTTGTCAGGCGGCGTGAGTTAGAGAGGTGGTTTCTCGAACTGCTGGGGCCAGACTGGGGCCGATTTGGAGAGAACTGAGACATCTTGACCTTCCCGGGGAAGCCGAGGCTGAGCCTAGTTGACCAGGGGAGGCCGGGGCCAACCTCCCGGCTAGGAAGTACCGGGGCGGGGCTGGCCAAGGATGGCCTGGGCCGACTCGGCGGGCTTGGAGACGCCGGGGCCGAGAGGGGCCGGCCAGGGATGGCTGGGGCCGACTCGGCGGGCCTGGAAATGCTGGGGCCGAGAGGGGCCGGCCAGGGATGGCCGGGGCCGACTCGGCAGGCTCGGAGACGCCGGGGCCGAGAGGGGCCGGCCAGGAATGGCCTGGGCTGACTCGGCGGGCTTGGAGATGCCAGGACCGAGAGGGGTCGGTCAGGAATGGCCGGGGCTAACTCGGCGGGCTTGGAGATGCCGAGGCCGAGAGGGGCCGGCCAGGAACGGCCGGGGCCGACTCGGTGGGTTAGGAGACGCCGGGGCCGAGAGGGGCCGGCCAGGAATGGCCTGGGCCAACTCGGCGGGCTCGAAAATGCCAGGGCCGAGAGGGGCCAGCCAGGAATGACCGGGGCCGACTCGGTGGGCTCGGAGACGCCGAAGCCAAGAGGGGCCGGCCAGGAATGGCCGGAGCTGACTCGGCGGGCTCGGAGATGCCGGGGCCGAGAGGTGCCGGCCAGGAATGGCCTGGGCCGACTCGGCGGGCTCGGAGACGCCGGGGCCGAGAGGAGCCGGCCAGGAATCGTCCGGGCCGACTCGACGGGCTCAGAAATGCTGGGGCCAAGAGGGGCCAGCCAGGAACGGCCGGGACCGACTCGGCGGGCTTGGAGACGCCGGGCCGAGAGGGGCCAGCCAGGAATGGCCAGGGCCGACTCGGTGGGCTTGTAGACGCCGGGGCCGAGAGGGGCCGGCCAGGAACGACCGGGGCTGACTCGGCGAGCTCGGAGATGCCGGGGCCGAGAGGGGCCGGCCAGGAATGGCCTGGGCTGACTCGGCGGGCTCGGAGACGCCGGGGCCGAGAGGGGCCGGCCAGGAACGGCCGGGATGACTCGGTGGGCTCGGAGATGCTGGGGCTGAGAGGGGCCGACCAGGAATGGCCTGGGCCGACTCGGCAGGCTCGGAGACGCCGGGGCTGAGAGGGGCCGGCCAGGAATGGCCTGGGCCGACTCGGCAGGCCTGGAGACACCGGGGCCAAGAGGGGCCGGCCAGGAATGGTCGGGGCCGACTCGGCGGGCTTGGAGACGCCGGGGCCGAGGGGGGCCAGCCAAGAATGGCCTGGGCCGACTCGGCGGGCTCGGAGACGCTGGGGCCGAGAGGGGCCGTCCAGGAATGGCCGGGATGCAAAAATGCTCTGGTTTTATCGAGATTGCCCCTGTGGCTGCACGTGGCTACACCAGCCACATCAGTCACCTTCTCCGATAAAATCTCCGATAGGTACCGCTCGTTGGCGAGGAGCCTCGTCTTTTTGCTCAAGAGGCTGTTGCTCTCCTCTTTGCTCTTCTTCTTCCACCTCGTCGTATGCCTCGATCGAGCCTTCTCTGGGACCGTTGACACCGGCATGAGGAAATAAATTTTCCCTCTCTGAAGCTCGGCATTGGGTGGTAGTATCACCACCTTGGGGATGACGCCATCATCCGAGATGACGAAGGGCGGCTTTCCGAGGACGTGCTTGGGGTATGCCTGCATGATCTCGCCGGTGTCGTGCTGCTGATCTCCTCGATGTGCCTATTGTTGTGCACGATGCGGACCATGTCGAGCGCACCGGACGGCAGGATGTAGAAGATGCAGCACCTTATGGTCTTCTTCATCACCCTCAATACCTCCGACTAATTACTAATGAACAGAGAAACAGAGACAAGGAAAGGAAATTGCCTTACTCATCTCCAACAGGCACATGGCGATCCCGGGGGCTCTTGGCGGTGCATACTTAGCTGTGGCGGTCGTTGCGCCCGGTGGAGCGAACAATGTGGCCCCCTGGACCTCCATGATCTCCCTGGCGCTCCTTAGCCCTCCGCCGAACCTCGACCACTGTTGCTACTGCTGGTGGCCATGGTGGAGGGCAAGGTGGCCGTGTTCGTGGGCCTTGGTCATCCAGTGGGAGAGGCGGCTATAGTCGGAGGAGGAAGCAGTAGCAACCGACGAGGAGGAAGAGGAAGTGGATGAAAAATAGGAGCGGCTTTATTTCTATTTTGATCTTCCAAAATATTTTGGCGCTAGTTTGAAAATTGAAACAGAAGTTGGATCCCGCTGCTGAGGTTATAAAAATACAATGTCGACGCTTTTTAGCATCGGCATCGTATTAAAAAATTACGATACTGACGCTTAGAAGCATCGGCAAAAAAAATATGATGCCGACGCTTATAAGCGTAGTTAAAACTCGTTATCAGGCCGACGCTTATAAAAAGTGTCGGTCTGATTCGAAAACTTACGACGCTACCGAGTAGCGTCGATAGCATCGGGAAAAAAGCGTCGTTATCTATCCTTTTTCTTGTAGTGGTCATAGTTGAAGAATAATAGAACACTCTACAAATCTTGGCCAAATCACTCAACAAGCATTATATTGGTAGAAGTGCCTAACTTGAATTCTCCAATATAGTTATTCTCATAGTGCTCATCTAAAGACTCATATTCATCTCTATCTAGGCTTCATAGAGTAGTGGAGATTCCCTATATATGATTGACCTTCACACAAGTTTCATCTTAGTTCTAACCATGGCAACATATAGAATCAATGCAATATTTTACTTGCCTTTTAGGTGCCAAAGAATTAAATGTCTCATGTTACTTATTTCTTAGCACTAAGGTGAATCACCTCTAAGAGTGGGTTGATTTAAGCTTAATGACACGTTTAACATAAAGATGTGTATTAACCATCATTTTAAGAACAAATCAAATTAGGTAATTAGAATGCATTTTCATAATAATAATGTAACCAAAAAAAATTTCATACATATTCTAAATCCGATGATGTCCCATGCTCCTAATATGAGAGAGAAAACCATATCTGGCAATGAATAGTTAATGGATCAGCCATCATATTGCCAATAGAGATATGCCTTAGAACTACTTCACCTTATGCAACTATATTCTGAATATAATAATAACAGATATCAATGTATTTGGTTCTACTGCGATACTTGGGATCCCTTGCATATACCAAAATAGATGTGCTATCACAATATATTAGTGCAGCCTCCTCTACATGGAATGTGATAATAGGAATTTCTTCAACCAAACAGCTCCTTGCAATAGAGCTACACAAGCTACAATGTATGTAGGGCAATATAGGTCTACTTCTTACACTAGCCCAATCAACATTTTTGTAACCTCTTTGCCTTATATATCTACCATGATATTGTACGCTAAGGTTAGCAGTCTCATGAAGGTATCGAAGTATCTTCTTCATAGCTTTCTAATGATTAGGTCCACAATTACTTTAATAGCGACCAACCATCTTAACTACATAACAAATGTTTGGTTGAGTATATAACATAGCATATATCAGACTTCCCACTATAGAAGAATATTATGCTCTGAAAATTTAATTAAGGTGCATCCCTTTTCTACTAGAATGTGTTTGGTGTTATGTATATGAAATCATTCAAAGATTTTCTTGATGTATGCCTCTTGACACAAACTAAGAAGTCTTTTTGAGCAATCCTTAATAACCTTAACTCCAAGCAAGTTATTTGGCTTACCCACATCCTTTGTCTTAAAAGCATAGTTGTCAGAACTGAACCAAACCAGTTGGTTGGATTGGTTGAACTGGGATTCAAAGGTCAAGATGATCCGATTCTAACATAAAACCGAATGTACGACACTTAGACTAACTCGGTCAATCTGTCCGGTTCACCTATGAACCAGTCAATCCAGCCTGAATCGGGTCACGAGTTTATCAATGTCGTTTTAAATTCTCTGGCCTTCCCCCCTTTTGACTTTCGAGTTTCAAGTTGCAACCTCCTCTGAGAATTTTATTTTGGGAAAGGGGTTCATCTTTTTTCATCTATAATCTATTTCTATTCTTTAGGATGCGATAGAGAGACAAAATTGAGGTAATATTCTCTACTAGTTATGTTATTTTTTTTAGTTTTTAAAGAGAATGGGTTGCAGGATCAAGTGCAGCAAGGAAGGAGGCATGCGGTTCATGATGAAGGGCCGAAGATTCTACATCATGGTGCTTAAAAAAAAAGCACGATTTGATTACTTATAGCCTTTGTATTTCTCTCTAAAGTAAAAAAAAAAATCCCATTCTTCAAAAGAGGTTTCGTGCTTAAGAGTTTATGGCAACCTTTTCTCCTTTGGGATGACCGTAAGTTTTATGGAGAAAGAAAAGGAGATATGCAAAGAAGAGCATTGATGAGAGGAGAATAAAAAAAGAAAAAAAGGGTGAAATAATATGAAAACTTTATGAGAATCAAGAATAGAAAGCAGAGTTATAAAGAGAAAATGATGAAAATAAAGGAAACTAGGATAGAAATTTTTTATATTTTTTTCTTTTTTTTTTAGAAAAGTTAAAGCAGACTAAATGGGTATGCAGATTGAAAGTAAACAAATTTTAGAGATTAAAAAGAGACAATAAAAGATTTTTTTCTTGAAAAGAAGAAGATTATGAAAATTAATATTCATGTATCCATTTTATTAAAAATTAATTTTTATTTATATAAATATATTTTTATATTAAAATAATTGAACCGATGGTTCAACTAGTGACCCGGTGACCCAAAGACCTGAGCCCTTGGCTGGGTCAATGTCCGGGCCAGGTCTGGCAACTATGCTTAAAAGTAGAGGGCAGCCACTCTTTAGTGGTAATGATGCACTCCATATCATTTCCAACTAAATAAGACAATCAACATACAATGATAGATAAGAATACGTTTTTTAAATTATTTGATATATAGAAATCATAAGTATCACTACCGAAGTCTCAACAAACATTGCGCTCACTCTTTATCTCTTGACCTCAAAGCCAAAAGATTGATCTACTCTTCGTTAAGTCATTAAGAAATGAAGTTTTAACATTCATCTAAAAATATAATGTTCCAAATTCTTTTGTGCGATAGTATTAGGCAAATTGAGACAAATCTCATAACAGGAGAGGATGTCTCTTCAAAGTCTATATCCTCTTTTCAAAGTCTATATTCTCTAACCCTTCACCACGAATTGTGCCTTATATTTACCAACTGATTCGGGGCATCACAAAACTATCGATTCTAAAATTCAAGATACTAAAATCCATTTATAAAATATTTCAATATTAAGGGCGCTAATATGATGAAAAAATTGTTAAAAGTTAATATTTATGACCTCGTTTTAGGCTAGTTGTTTTCTGCATGTATAAAAAATTATCACTGAATTACTAGATTTAATAGAGATGTATTCATCAAATCTTTTATTTATTGAATCTTCTCATGATCATATCTTCATTTCTTTCATCTCAAATATAATTAAATATAAACTGACCAAGCAAAATTGACAAGAATTTCTTCTGCTTTAGGGCTTTTTTCTAATTGATGACTATGGCTAACAGCAAGGCCTATAATTAATCTTTTGGCTTGGACTTTTCCTCTAGATAGCACCACATAGCTAGCCATTTCAAACTATCCTCTTAACTTTTATAAAGCTAAAACACTCGATCGTTGTCAAAGTGGTTGTTGTCAAAGTGATCATTATGTATAGTAAGCATTGAATAAACCAGTGATGCAAAAGATCATACAATAATGTGCACGTGCACATTGTTGTACCTTAACAAGATGCAACATTCGAGAAGCATAATTTCTTTAATAATATCACCACTTTATTAGACATATAGCATTTCTTTTAGAGTTTAACTTGCAATAATTATGGATGCAATATGTCATAAGGTAAACTTTTAAATTTAGTATGGTTGAAAGCCTATGAACTGCAAGGGTTGATCGGAAGCTATCTGTACGTAGCATTATCACTTTACCATTGCCGTCTGTGGCCTCTATCCTGACCCCATATTGAGTTCCGGTTGGTCTCACCATAAAGCACTCTAATGAAAGAAAGGTTGGCCTGAACTTTCACATATTGTAATAAAAAACTGCAACCTGTGCAACGTTTACCACAAAGGGGTCATTGGGGTTTTGTATGCCCAGGACTACAAAAAGTGCTTATTGATTTTTTTTTTTTTTGGTAGGGGGGGGGGGGGGGGGCATTACCTGATGCTTCATCATGTCACTGTGCCGTCTTTCAATATTAAGGGAGGCTTCACAAGACTATCAATTCTAAAATTCAGGATACTAAAATCCAATTGTAAAATATTTCATAGTCTGGGTGTTAACTATATCAGTTACGAAAATCATTAAAAGTTAATTTTTATGACCTCGATTTGGGCTAGTTGTTTTCTGCATGTATAAGAAATTATCCCTAAATTATTAGATTTAATAAAGATGTGTTTGTCAAATTCTTTTACTTATTAAATATTATTAATTTTATATCATATTAAAAGAGTAGTTTAAAATAAATTTAAATAATGAATGAAGCCATGCTTCTAATTAACTCATGATGGCATCTTCACTTCTTCCATGTCAAAATATAATTAAAATACAAATATTACTAACAACAACTTAAGGCCTATATCATCTTTTAGCTCAGACTTTTCCTCTAGATAGCACCACCTAGTCAGCCATAAAGCTAAAACACTTGGTCGTTGTTAAAGCGATCATTAAGTATAGTAAGCATTGAATAAACCAGTGATGCAAAAGATCAAACAATAATGTGCACATGTGCACATTGGTGTACCTTTACAAGATATGCAACATTCGAGAAGCATAATTTCTTTATTGATCGACCATGTTTATTAGACATATAGCATTTCTTTTACAGTTTAACTTGCAATAATTATGGATGCACTATGTCATGAGGTAAACATTTAAATTTTGTACGGCACGAAGCCTATGAACTGCAAGGGTTGATCGGCGGCCACCTCTAGCATTATTGCCGTACAGTTTACCACTTGACCATTGCTGTTTGTGGCCTCTATCCTGAGCCCATATTTAGTTCCGGCTGCCGTCACCAGGGTGTCACCG
This sequence comes from Calamus simplicifolius, assembly GCA_900491605.1. Taxonomy (NCBI): domain Eukaryota; kingdom Viridiplantae; phylum Streptophyta; class Magnoliopsida; order Arecales; family Arecaceae; genus Calamus; species Calamus simplicifolius. The sequence continues at coordinate 1,998,616 of UESW01003884.1, read as the reverse complement.
TAAAGCACTCTGATGAAAGAAAAGTTGGCCTGAACTCTCGCATTGTACGCTGAAACTGCAGCCTGTGCAATGTTTACCACATGGGGGTCGTTGGGGTTTTGTATTGGCGTCCCATCCTGGAGAATATCCTTGCTCACAGCTTGGCGACCTGCTAGGGATCGAGGAGTTACAGTAATGGCGCCAAGAAGAAAAGAAGAGAGGAAAAGAAGACAAGCAAGGGATCTCATTGCGATTACTGTTGATTTTCTTCTGCTGCAATGAGATGGGGGGCATGAGGATAAGAGTGCGTGGAGGGGAGCTTTTTATAGTGATGAATGGGGTGGAGAAGGTGTTGAGACCCATGAATCAAATATGGTTAATGAGGGAGGATTTGGAGGCGTAACTCCAGCAATAATCGGGAAGTAACAAGTCACAGTGCCGTACCTCTCTTTTTATAAGTAAGTTGTTATTTGTCAGATATAATTTTGCATGAATTAAAGATTGTTAATGAGGGAGGATTTTAAGGTAAATTAAGGATGTTTAGTATATATATATATATATATATATATATATAGGATGCAGATATTCTATATGGTATATATATATATTAAGGATGTTTAGTATATATATATATATATATATATATATATATATATATAGCATGTATAGATATATATATATATATATATATTAAGGATGCAGATTCTATATGGTATAAGTTTTAGAACAAAATTAGAAACAGAAGATAATTCTAACAAAAATTAAAGAATAGATTTTTTTCTTTTTTTTTGCATAATATAAAATTTTAGCTATATACAAAATGTAGCTACTAAGAAAAAAGGAAACTGACTAGGCATATCCCATGATTTACTAGGCATATCCCATGATCATGACTAAGTAGATTCCATGATTTATGGAATATTTTAATTTGAATAGCTTGATCCTAGGAAATCAATCTGATCGTAGGAATACAAGCCGTTAAAAATTGTTACAAAATTTCTCATAGATTCTATAGATAGGGATGATCTATTGTATTAAAATCACTAAGTTACAATTAGAAGTTGTGATCTATCGCCATCTTTAGTATTAATGATCCTAAATTGATGGTTCCATATCAAATGCTCTCAAAGGCATATCTATACAATGATTTGGATCGTTCCATATCAAATGCTCTCAAAGGCATATCTATGCAATGATATAAATATCGTACTCCTATCAAGATGATAAAAACTCAAAGTGGACAAATATTTCATTTCTTTAAACTATTTGCAAAAAGAAAAATTAGATATGAAAATAGCTTAATATACCATCTTTCTAGCTGGCCAATCGGAGACATCGACCTCCTGACTCATAGTTATTGAACGCTCCGGATCGATCTCAGAAGCCCTCGAGTTAGTCTCAGTAGTCCTTGGGTCAATCTCAGCAGTCCTCAAGTTGGTCTCAGCAGCCCTTGGATCGATCTAAGTTTCCCTCGAGCCGATCTCAACAGCCCCCGGATTATCTTCGGCAGTATTCCAGCCAGCCTCCCGGGTAGGGCACCAATTCGGCCACCCGGGCTGCACTTCCAACAAACTTCCCGAATAAGACTCTGACTCGGCCACTCAGGCTGCGCTTATAGTCTGCCTCGCAACCCAAAGTCTGCATCAGCAGTCGGCCAACTAGCCTTCCGGGTAGGACTCCAACGACCACCTAGGCTGTGCTTTCACTCAGCCTTCTAGGTAGGACTCCGATTTAGCCACCCGAGCTGCGCTTCCAATCTACCTCAGCGGCTAGCCAGACTCCCAAGTAGGATTTTGAATCAGCCACTTGGGTTGCGCTTCCAGCCAGGCTCCCGGGTAAAACTTTGACTCGGCTACTCGGGCTGCGCTTTCAGCCAGCCTTCTGGGTAGAATCCCAACTCGGCTATGCAGGCTGTGCTTCCAACCAGCCTCCCAGGTAGAACTCTGACTCAGCCACCCGGGATGCGCTTCCAGTCTGCCTCAGCAGCCCCAAGTCTGCCTCAGCGGCCAGCCAGCCAGGCTCCTGGGTAGGACTTTAACTCGACCACTTGGGCTGCACTTTCAGCTAGCCTCCCGGGTAGGACTCCAACTCGGTCAACCGGGCTATGCTTTTTTTGGCCCAGATGGCAACCCAAGAGGGGGGGGTGAATTGGGTTCTTAAAAATTTAAGACTTTTTAGAGATTTAAACTGATTTGCTCAAGATGTGCAAGTGAGTGAAATTAACTAATAAGCAATGCACAAGCAATTAATAAGAGAGAGAGAGAGAAAATATAGCACGGCAAACACAAGATAATTTATAGTGGTTCGGTGCAACCACACCTACGTCCACTCCCAAGATTCACTTGGGTCCACACTATAATCTCTCTAGATTACAGCCGAGTTATTTTCAAGCTCACAACTCAAACTTGTTGTTTTCCACGGGTGAACAACGAACCCAGCTGGTTTTAACTCGGGCTTACCAGCACAAAACCCTACACGTTGTTTTTCTCGGGCTCACAACTAACCCAACACAAGCACTCCGGCTTGCAACGAGGTATATCAACCTCCACTGATTCAATCACCGATTGAATCAGCAAACAATTAGAATAAAAGTGTTTGGATAATGAAATGCTCCCCTTGAGCAAATATACAAATGAAGTACAAAAAAAGAGTTAGAAAAGCCTGATAGTATTGCAGATGGTAGTGGCTTTGGCTTTCTTCTTTCTTCTCTTTAACTCCTCTTGAAGTGTTGAATCACGCCTCAGCACGATTCTTGACCGTTGAAGACTTTGGAGTTGAGATGAAGCTTTTCTCCTTTTGAAAATCCTCCGATTTGACCTTTGAAATGCTTGTGGATTTTCTTTAACTCTTGTGGATTGATGAGAAGGAGCAGACGAAACTTCCTCTTGGATTTCACTCCTTTTGAATCACTCTCTTTGAGCTAGATGATTTTTCCAATATGCTCTATTTTTCCCTCTTTTCAAAAGATATTCTTTTCTCTCTTTTTGATTTTCTCTGGATTGTTTTGATTTGAAAAGAGCTCCTCTATTTATAGAATCTGCAAAAATATATCCGTTAGAGACAAGGAAAAATAGCCGTTATTTAAAAATCTTACCATTGGGGCTGATGTGTCATCGTTAAAAATTGCGCCCAGATTTGCTGGAGTCGACTCATGCTTTTCCCGAGTCGGCTCGAGCTCGTCTTACCAAAAATAGAAATGTTTAAAAGGTTAGGGTCGACTCGCTAAAAGTGAAGTGTCGACTCCTGAAAGTCGGGAGTCGACTCGAGAAAGACTTGGGGTCGACTCGCGAAGTGCTCAGAAAAACACTCTTCTGGTGTCTGAGCGGAGTCGACTCGCACAGTCCAGGAGTCGGCTCGACAGAATCAGGGGTCGACTCGATAATTTCGTGGGTCGACTCGACACAGATGCACATTTCTGTACACTGAGCGGAGTCGACTCTGAAACTCAGGAGTCGGCTCCGGAACGTATCAAAAATCAGAAACTTTTCTGATTGACATTAAAATCGTTCCAGATTCATTTTAATTCAATGTTTTGACATGAAATCAATAAAATTAACATTTAGAATTGATTCAAAGAACTAATCCAAAAATTTATTGATTAAAACATGAATTATAACATTTCTTTTTGAAAGTTTGAATATTAAGCATAAAGTCACTTTCAAAATTGATTAAAGTTAAACTTGAGCATTCATTGATTGTTCAAAATAAATTTGTTGCTCATTTACATAAACTCATTACATCCTTTAATAAACTCAATGGTTTTTAGTAATCATCAAAATCAAAAGGATTGGATCATATAATTTTTCTATAATCTTTCAACAATCTCCCCCTTTTTGATGATGACAAATATTGAGTTTGTTCATGATTATTAGTGAATGTATTTTGTTTTCATAGTTAGGCTTAGGCTCCCCCTTAATGAAGTAGCTCCCCCTATGAAACTTAATTAAATATCTTATTGTTTATCTCATTTTATCACAATCATAGAACTATAAAATTCTTCCCCTTTTTTGTTATCAAACAAAAAGATATAGAATCATAAACATTCATTCAAATTTCATTCATTCATTGAAATAGGGAAATAGAGAATTCATTTCATTCAAAGGTCTAATACATCAAAAGGTTCAATACATTGACTTCAAAATGAAAGCATAATTTAAAACTTCAGTACAAAACAAGGATTGAATTCTAGTAAACTCAAAAATGAGTTCTTACAATTCTAGTTAGATGATCTACTATATTTTTCATTCCTTCAGATTGAATTTTAACATAATCCTTGAGTTTTTCATCAACAAAGGTGCACGCACTCTGAATTTTGTCTTGAAGCTCGGCGTTGCTCTTTGCATATGTCTCTCCATCTCCACATATATCCTTAAGTTCTTCAAAAATATTCTTGAGATCACCACTTAAGGATGCCGATGAAGAGCGAGAGTAGACTCAATCTTTGAAATACGATCATCAAGAGAATACAGAGTCTCTCAAATTCATAAATTTATTCTCAAAATCAGTTTTTAAGCTTGTCAGATTGATCTTCAGTAAGGCTTTGAGTTGCATAAGTTGTTGATCTGAAAACTAGCAGAAGATGAAGTTTAAACAAAAGTTGGAACTGGGGCTGGAGGAGAGGCAGAAATCAAAGGGCTCGGAGGTGCAGGGCGAAGGATGTCTAACAGAGGGTCCTGCAGCCTCAGTATCTAGTAGCTCTCTCTTCTGTCACTCCTTTCCTTTCCCATTTACCATTCTTTTGATAAACCCATCCTATGAATTGTTGCTAGGCTATAAAAATCAGTGTGTCTTAGATTCTTCATAGGTTCATTATCAGAAATCACCACACCTTGGCTTCGAAAAATCATTGTAAGGATCATCCCATAAGGCAGACTCGATTTCCTTTTCCTCCACAATCTGCTATGTACCACAAAATCATGCTGGGAAGATTGATAGGCTTGCCTGTCACTATGGCATCCATTACAAAGACATCTCTCTCCGAGACATAGTCAAATCTACCAGTTTTAGGAAAGAGAATCCTACTGCAGATATTGTGTAGTAATCTCAACTCTAAAGAAAGCTGATTAGCACATACCTCTTCAAATCCAACCACATCCTTGTTTAATAATCTTGATAAAGCTGGGCGCGGTCATCAGAAGAAAGGTGGAAGTGCCAGACAAGGGTAATTCCAACAATCTAGACAAAATCTCAGTAGTAACAGATATTCTGACTCCTCTTACATTGCTAATAAGTCCATGGTCTCTCTTGACAGATTCTTGTAAAATTCTTTAACCAAAGAGGGATAGGTCGGGCACTAGAAAATTTTCTCCCAACCCATCTCGATAAGCTGTCTCCCAACTAGAAAGCCCTCATTTTCAAATAATTCAAAATCCACCTTCCTACCAGTGGTAATGATCCTATCCGCTAGACGATCTACCTGGGAAGACGAGGCAGCAGGAGTAGCAGTCGGAGTAGAAGCAGATGAGGTGGAGTCCGTGCTTGGAGAAGGTTCACGCACCGGACGCTTCACTGTCTTCTTCACGGAGTGCTTCCGCTTGATTCCACCCGCCACAACGCTAGATCCTCTAGTTTTAGGTGCCATTTGATGATTGGAGGAGATAATCAGGGATTATTGGAAGTTTGGAAGGTTTGGAATGAACGTGGAGAGAGTATTTTGCCGATTGGGGTCGAATAGAATGAGCGACGAGTCAACTCTGCCCTAGATAAATCAACTTGGGACCACCTCGAGTCGGCTCGCGCAAACCCAAGTGTCGACTCGGCACAGACACAGAAAGGCCGTCCCGACATGGAGTCGACTCGCGCCTAAGAGGGGTCGACCCGAGAGTTTTCAGTTGAAACCGGGAGTCGACTCCGATACGCATTGAGTCGGCTCCGAGACCATTTCAGACCAAAATCATGAAATTTCTGAAATGTGTTCGGAATATGATCATAAAAATTGATAAATAAATCATTGGATATGAGTGAATCAATTAGATATGAGTTCTAGATAAGATTTCCTTAAGGATTGAGGATTTGAAAGAATTTTAGATAAANTATGAATTCTAGATAAGATTTCCTTAAGGATTGAGGATTTGAAAGAATCTTAGATAAAATTTCCTTAGGGGTTTCAAATTCATTCTAAAGGATCACAAATACCTAACTCTCCTCTAAGATAACAAATCTCTCTTCATTTAAAGGTTTAGTGAATATGTCAGCTAATTGTTCTTCAGTGTTACATAATCAAGACATATTTCATTATTTGCTACATGTTCTCTTATAAAATGATATCTAATTTCTATGTGTTTAGTTCTTGAATGTTGAATTGGATTTTTAGTTAGATTGATTGCGCTAGTGTTATCACATCTTATGGGTGTTTTATCAAGTGTGATACCATAGTCTTCAAGTTGTCGCTTAATCCATAGGATTTGCGCACAGCAACTTCCAGCTGCTACATATTCAGCTTCAGTAGTTGATAATGCAACTGAATTTTGCTTTTTGCTAAACCATGTGATTAAGTTACTTCCTAAGAAATGGCATGCACCACTTGTGCTTTTTCTATCTAATTTACATCCAGCATAATCAGAATCTGAATATGCAATTAGATTTAATGTGGAGTCTCTAGAATACCATAAACCTACATTTTTTGTTCCACTTACATATCTTAGTATTCTTTTAACAGCTATTAAATGTGATTCTTTAGGTTCAGATTGAAATCTAGCACATAAACATACTGAAAACATAATATCTGGTCTACTTGCTGTTAAATAAAGAAGGGATCCGATTATACCTCGATAATACTTTGGTCAACCTTTTTACCTTCTTCATCTTTGTCCAGCTTGCATGAAGGACTCATTGGAGTTCCGAGGGGTTTCATTGATTCCATACCAAACTTTTTGAGTAGTTCTCTTGTGTATTTGGTTTGGTTGATAAAGATTCCCTCTTTGCTTTGTTTGATCTGGAGTCCAAGGAAGAAGTTGAGTTCTCCCATCATGCTCATCTCGAATTCTCCCTGCATCAACTTTGCAAATTCTTGACAAAGAGAATCGTTAGTAGCACCAAAAATAATGTCATCTACGTATATTTGTACTACAAGTAAATCTTTACTTTTTCTTTTCAAAAACAAAGTTTTATCAACATTTCCTCTTGTAAAATCATTTTCTATTAAGAATTTACTTAACCTATCATACCAAGCTCTAGGTGCTTGTTTCAAACCATATAAAGCTTTGTGCAATTTAAAAACGTGATTTGAAAATTCGTGATCTTCAAAACCTGGTGGTTGTTCTACATAAACTTCTTCATTTATAAATCCATTTAAAAATGCGCTTTTTACATCCATTTGAAATAAGTTAAAATTCATATGACATGCAAATGCAAGTAATAGCCTAATGGCTTCTAATCTAGCTACAGGTGCAAAGGTTTCATCAAAATCAATACCTTCCTCTTGATTATATCCTTTAGCAACCAATCTAGCTTTGTTTCTAATTACTATGCCATTTTCATCTAGTTTATTTCTAAAAACCCATTTTGATCCTATTACTGAATGATTTTTAGGTCTTTCAACTAAGTCCAAACATTATTTCTTGTAAATTGATTTAGTTCTTCTTGCATTGCTAACATCCAATTATTATCTTTTTCAGCTTCTTCTATAGTTTTAGGTTCAATTTGTGATACAAATGCAAGATGATTACTAATATTTCTCATATATGATCTAGTTCTTATTCCTTGAGATGGATCGCCTATAATCAATTCCTTGGGATGACTATGAGCATATCTCCAGTCTCTTGGAAGATCTATATCATTATGATCAATATTGACATCATCGTCCTTATGTGAATCATCATCTTTAGCTTCTTGCTCATGATCAGAAGATACTTCAATATTAAGTTTTTCAAGATCTTTTTCAATTATGTTTGTATCTTCCTCATCATCAAGCTTTTCAGAACTAGATGCTAAAGACTCATCGAAAACTATATGAATGGATTCTTCAACTACTAAGGTTTTCTTGTTAAATACTCTATAAGCTTTACTAGTTGTTGAATATCCTAAAAAGATTCCTTCATCAGATTTAGCATCAAATTTTCCTAAATTGTTTTTACCATTATTATGAATGAAACATTTACATCCAAATGCATGAAAGTATTTTATATTTGGTTTTCTTTCATTCCATAATTCATAAGGTGTTTTCTTTAAGATTGGTCTTATTAAGGCTCTATTTAAGATGTAACATGCTGTGTTAATTGCTTCCGCCCAAAAATACTTTGGTAAGTTGCTTTCGCATAGCATGGTACGGGCCATGTCTTCTAGAGTCCTATTTTTCCTTTCAACTACACCATTTTGCTGTGGAGTCCTAGGGGCTGAAAAATTATGATTAATTCCATTTTCAGAACAAAAACTTTCAAATAGTGATTTTCAAATTCTGTTCCATGATCACTTCTTAGAGATACTATAGTAGTGTTTTTCTCATTTGTGACTTTCTTGAAGAATTTCAGGAATATCGAGAAAGTCTCATCTTTGTGAGCTAAAAACATTACCCAAGTATATCTAGAATAATCATCTACAATCACTAGACCATATTTCTTTCCTCCTAGACTTGTGGTTCTAGTTGGTCCGAAAAGATCCATGTGAAGTAGCTCTAGTGCCCTAGAAGTTGAAACAATGTTTTTAGATTTGAAAGAACTTCTAGTTTGTTTTCCAAATTGACATGCATCACATATTTTATTATTTTCAAAATCTAGTTTAGGTAATCCTTTAACTAAATCCATTTTAATTAGTTTTGAAATAAGGTGTGTGCTTGCATGACCTAATCTACGATGCCACAACCAACTAATTTCATTTATGTTAGCATTGTCAGCAATTAAGCAATGATCACTCAAAGATAATTTTTCTAAATCAACCAAGTAAACATTGCCATGTCTATAACCAGTAAATACAATGCTATCATCAATAGAATTAGTTACAGTGCATACAGAAGATTTAAATGAAACATTAAAGTTTTTATCACATAATTGACTTATACTTATTAGATTATGCTTCAAACCATCAACATAAAGTACATTATCAATAAATGTAGATGGAGTTATACGAACTTTACCAAGGCCCATAATTTGACCTTTACCGTTATCGCCAAACGTAACAACTCCACCTTTCTTTTCTTCTAGGGTGATGAATTCATCTTTGTCACCCGTCATATGTCTTGAGCAGCCACTATCAAGGTACCACTTTTTCTTTGATCTTTTGGCTACAAGACATTCCTGCAACATAATTTAAACTTTATGTTTAGGTACCCAAGCTTTCTTGGGTCCTTCATGGTTAGCAGCAACAAAAATTGTTCCTTTCGGAACCCATATTTTCTTAGCTTTAACATTTAACTTGTTGTTATTATTTAACGTTTTGCATTCAAATGATTTATGACCTTTTTCATTACATTTGAAACAAGTTATATTACTTTGGTTGGCTTTTATAAAAATATTCTTTAAGATTTTTGTTTCCTTAATGTGTTATATCCTAAACCTGCTTTGTCAAAAACAGCTTTTTGACTATCTAAGATCATGTTAAGTTTAGTTGAACTTAAAGTGAATTTCTCAACAATGTCTTTATATTTTTTAACATCTTTCTTAAGAGAGTCATTTTCTTTAACTTGCTGTTCTTTTTCTAAAGCTAAAGTTTCTAATTGATCTTTTAAATCTTTTGTTGAGTTTTTAGTTTCAGATTTTAACAAATCTATTTCTTGATTAAGATTATCTCTTTCTTTGCTAAGTTCTTCTTTTTCATTAGTTAAGTTCTTAACTTCTAAAGCTAATTCATTTTTACTTTTAGCTAAGCTAATTTCATTTTTCAAAAACTTATACTTCTTTTTCAAGGATTTAAAATCAATCATAAGTTCATTGAAAGCCTCAAACATTTCATCAAATGTAAATTCATCATTGGGGTTTCAGAACTTACCTCATTGTCGTTGTCGTCGTCGTTGGCCATGAAGCAGATATTAGCAACTTCTTTTTGTTCTTCTTCTTCGGAAGAAGACTCTTCACTATCAGTCCAAGTTGCCATGTATGCCTTTTTCTTTTTCTTGTAGGCCTTTTAAGTAAAGGACAGTCATATCTAAAATGCCCTGGCTTTTTACATTCATAGCATACTAAGGGCTCTTTCTCTTTGTCCTTTTCCTTTTTCTTATCCTTTTCTTTTTCTCCTTCCATTTTTGAAACAAATCTCTTTTTGTGGAAGGGCCTCCTTCTTTGCATAAATTTCTTGAATTTCCTTGCAAGGAGGGCTGTCTCATCATCATCATCCTCTTCATCATCGCTGCTGCTTATTTCCTTTTCCGCAGCTTTGAGGGCGATGGTCTTCTTCTTTCTTGACTCATCCTCATTGACATGTTGTTTGACTTGAAGCTCATGAGTCATCAGCGAACCAAGAAGCTCTTCCAATGGTAGGATGTTCAGATCTTTGGCTTCTTGTATGGCGGTCACCTTGGCTTCCCAAGTCCTTGGAAGTGACCTAAGGATTTTGCGAACAAGCTCAGTTAGTATAAACTTTTCCAAGACTTTTTAAACCATTCACAATATCAGTGAATCTAGTGAACATGCATGTGATGGTTTCATTTTGTTCCATAGTAAATAATTCATATTTATGAACCAAAATATTTATCTTTGATTCTTTTACTTGGTTTGTTCCTTCATGAGTTATTTCCAACCTATCCCAAATTTCTTTTGCGGAATTACAAGTTGAGATTCGGTTGAATTCATTTGAGTCTAAGGAACAATATAAAATATTAATGGCCTTAGCATTTAGTTGTGCCATTCTCCTATCATTATCATTCCAATCCCTTTCGGGTTTAGGAACAATAGTGCCATCAATAAGGTGTGTGGGTGTACTAGGTCCATTTATTATTACTCCCCACAATTCATAGTCCGAAGCTTGAATGAATATTCTCATTCTAGCTTTCCAATATGAATAGTTGGTTCCATTAAATAAAGGAGGTCGATTCGTAGAATGACCTTCAGCAAAACTTGAACCAATTTGTGTTGCCATAAGGATCTTTAGCCCTTGATCGTGAGATCAAATTCTAAATGAGCACTTGCTCTGATACCAATTGTTGGCCCAGATGGCAACCCAAGAGGGGGGGGTGAATTGGGTTCTTAAAAATTTAAGACTTTTTAGAAGATTTAAACTGATTTGCTCAAGATGTGCAAGTGAGTGAAATTAACTAATAAGCAATGCACAAGCAATTAATAAAGAGAGATAGAGAGAGAGAAAATATAGCACGGCAAACACAAGATAATTTTATAGTGGTTCGGTGCAACCAACACCTACGTCCACTCCCAAGATTCACTTGGGTCCACACTATAATCTCTCTAGATTACAGCCGAGTTGTTTTCCAAGCTCACAACTCAAACTTGTTGTTTTCCGGGTGCACAACGAACCCAGCTGGTTTTAACTCGGGCTTACCAGCACAAAACCCTACACGTTGTTTTTCACGGGCTCACAACTAACCCAACACAAGCACTCCGGCTTGCAACGAGGTATATCAACCTCCACTGATTCAATCCACTGATTGAATCAGCAAACAATTAGAATAAAAGTGTTTGGATAATGAAATGCTCCCCTTGAGCAAATATACAAATGAAGTACAAAATAAAGAGTTAGAAAAGCCTGATTGTATTGCAGATGGTAGTGGCTTTGGCTTTCTTCCTTCTTCTCTTTAACTCCTCTTGAAGTGTTGAATCACGCCTCAGCAAGATTCTTGACCGTTGAAGACTTTGGAGTTGAGATGAAGCTTTTTCTTCTTTTGAAAATCCTTCGATTTGATCTTTGAAATGCTCTTGGATTTTCTTTTGACTTTTGTGGATTGAAGATCTGGAGCAGACGAAACTTCCTCTTGGATTTCACTCCTTTTGAATCACTCTCCTTGAGCTAGAAGATTTTTCCAATATGCTCTGTTTTTCCCTCTTTTCAAAAGATATTCTTTTCTCTCTTTTTGATTTTCTCTTTTTGATTTGAAAAGAGCTCCTCTATTTATAGAATCTGCAAAAATATATCCGTTAGAGACAAGGAAAAATAGCCGTTATTCAAAAATCTTACCGTTGGGGCTGATGTGTCATCGTTAAAAATCGCGCCCAGATTTGCTGGAGTCGACTCATGCTTTTCCCGAGTCGGCTCGAGCTCGTCTTACCAAAAATAGAAATGTTTAAAAAGGTTAGGGGTCGACTCGCTAAAAGTGAAGTGTCGACTCCTGAAAGTCGGGAGTCGACTCGAGAAAGCTTGGGGTCGACTCGAGAAGTGCTCAGAAAAACACTCTTCTGGTGTCTGAGCGGAGTCGACTCGCACAGTCCAGGAGTCGGCTCGACAGAATCAGGGGTCGACTCGACAATTTCATGGGTCGACTCGACACAGATGCACATTTCTGTACACTGAGCGGAGTCGACTCTGAAACTCAGGAGTCGGCTCCGGAACGTATCAAAAATCAGAAACTTTTCTGATTGACATTAAAATCGTTCCAGATTCATTTTAATTCATTGTTTTGACATGAAATCAATAAAATTAACATTTAGAATTGATTCAAGAACTAATCCAAAAACTTATTGAATAAAACATGAATTATAACATTTCTTTTTGAAAGTTTGAATATTGAGCTTAAAGTCACTTTCAAAATTGATTAAAGTTAAACTTGAGCATTCTCATTGATTGTTCAAAATAAATTTGTTGCTCATTTACATAAACTCATTACATCCTTTAATAAACTCAATGGTTTTAGTAATCATCAAAATCAAAAGGATTGGATCATATAATTTTTCTATAATCTTCCAACAATCTCTAGTCAATCCAGACGCCTCCAAAGTTAGGCTTGGCGTTGAGTCGCCCGGAGATCTTTCCAAGCCTTTGGGGGATTCATACATAAGTAAGCCTTCTTGCAAACAGCCTACGAAAGCACGAAACATCTTAAGTGACTGTTCATATGGCTGGCCTACATCCTAGAGATGCATTTGAATATTGGCTAAGTCCGGAGTCGCGGAATATCTCAGAAGATACTGTATTCGGCTTCGACATCGTCAGCGTATATGATTTGGCCACAAGAAGTAAAGCACAATAAGGCATTTTTCTTAGAAGAAGAAAGACCGGATGGATCAAAACACAAAGAAGTTGGGAGGAAAAGCCTTTTTCATTAACTATTGAAGAAAGATACAAAATTGGGCCTCAGGCCAGTTACATACAATAAAGTAAAAAAAAATAACTCAAGGCTCGCCGGGGCCGAGCTTCTCTTCGTCCTTTTTCTCCGCGGGCTCCTTGTCAGAATCCCCAGGTCGGACGTCTTCAAGTTCAGCAATATCGATCTTGAGGGCCGCGAATACTCTGACCTTGCACATCTCGAAGCCCTGAATATAAGCTTCGAGGCTGGCCTCGACGACTTCTTGCTTGAACTCCGGTGAGGCCTTATAATTGAAGACGGCCTGCCCCGCCTCGGCTTCGGCCCACTGTGCTCTGGCCTCGGCCTCCTAGGCCTTTCTCTCGGCCTCTTCGGCGCGAGCGCTGGCCTCATCAGCACAGGCCACCACCCTAGCCTTCTCCGAGCCCGCCTCCGCTGCTGCCTTCTCCACGGTGGCCGCTCTCTCTGCCACAATCCGAGTCTCCTCATCGACGCGTTGAAGCCGCCGAGTCAACTCCTCGTTCTGCGCTGCGGCGGCCTTCAATCTCTCTGAGGCCAACTCCATTTTGGCCTCGGCCACGGAGGCTCGACCGCTCTGGGCTTCAGCCCGGCTCTCCATCTCCCTCAGGCGACCGGCCCAGCTCTCCTCGCGGGCCGAGGTTTCTTGATGAAGGCGAGCAAGGCTTTCGGCCTGCGCCATGCTCTCCTTCTTATATCTATCGGCCCGCGCGAGGGCCTTGGTTATTGCAGTGGAAGAATGGGCCAGCGCCTCACGAAGGCCCAATGCTCCATTGACCAACTGTAGCATAGGAAGCGTGTTAGCTACTAGAAGAAGAAGAAATATGGGAAAAATGAGAAGTGTTCAAAATTTACCTGGACAACAGAGACCATGACCATATCTAGGAGTGCAGAGTGACTCATTCCCCGCGTCTCCTCTTCAAACTCGGCAGTTCGGACTCCCGATAGGAGGCGAAGGCCTGCACGGCATCCGCCATTATGCTGACTGGGGAAACCAGCCTCGTCTGCCCCATCTGCGGGCCTTCGGCATGGGGGCGGGCCGGGCACCGGGCTGGTTGGTGGGATGAGCTCCCCGACTCATCCCTTTGCTTCTCGATCGCCTCTGCCCCATTCCGGGCCTCCTTGGCGCCCGCTCCCCCTCGCTGGCGGTTGGGGGAGCACCTTCTCCCTCTGGCTCTGCAGCAGCCGGAGGGCCGAGCAATAGTAACCCGCCCCGCCTTGGGCATGTCGGCGACGGCGGGAGCTTCGTCCTCTCCATCCAAAATTACCACCATCGTTTCGGTGGTGGCCGGGATCTCCTTCTTCAATTTCAGCCCTCACTGGCTTCCGGGCCGCTCCTACAACCGGCTTCTTCTCAGCCGGCTCCCCCGCGGGCGTTGAGGCTATGGGGGCTGCGGCCAGCCTAGCCGGCACCCTTCCCCATAGTTTCTTCGCCGGCCTGGACGACTCTCCGGTCGCCCAGCTTTTCTGCCTCAAAATGGCCTCGAAATCGCTGGCGAAAACCCTCATTGCTGCACAGAAAAGAATAATGAGCATCAGTGATGGCATACAGTAAATCTGAGGACGGACATAAGGATTTAGGCGCCAAGCTCACCGGTCGCCGAGGCCAATTCGGCTTCTACCAGGTTCTCCTCGGACATGAGTTCCTTGTAGCCGGGGATTTGACAGTTGGACAGTTGGGTGAATAATTCCTTATCCCTATCCCCTACGGTGGAATCTTCGTTGGAGCTAGTATCGGGCTCCCTCCAAGCGGCCCTGACCCCCTCGATGTGGGCAAAAAGAAATCTAGGTTTCCACCCCCTAATTTTGGACGGGAGGCCCAAGGGGAAAGCTCTACTCGGCCTGGCGGTAAATGCCCACCAAGCACCCTCACCTTGGCGGCGGAGCTTATAGAAAGCTCGGAACAGAGATAGCCCTGGGCGGGCCCCCTCGAAATGACAAAGGCGCAGATGATCCGAATCGAGTTCGGAGTCAACTGTGCCGGCACTAACCTATACCTATCTAAGAGATTAAGGAAAAAAGGATGGAAAGGAAGGAGCAGCCCGCACCGAAATAACTCTTCGTACAGAGCGACCCAACCTGGATGGTCGGAGGTCATCCTATCTTCGGGCCTCAGCGCAGATAGGCCAATGAAGTCAGGGACATGGTATTTAGCTCTAACGGCCTCTACGTCCTTAGAGGTCATGGTGAAGCCACCCTAGCTGGACCCGCTGAATCAGAACTCACCACCGAAGGAAGCGCTGGACGGCGAGAGGACAAGGGGACTACCCTAATAGGAGGGCCGGAGGTGGTCGGAGGTCCTATGCCCCCGATTGACCACGGATGATAACACCGCCCACCGACTGAGGCATTCGACTTCTAGCTACAGGGGCCTGGTCTTCACTGCTAGATTGGGAAGACTCTTCTACGGGTCTCTTGCCCTCCCTAATGGCATGGCGGTCCATAGGTAAAAAAGGGATGAAACTAACATGGAAGTTGGAAAGACTCAGGTCGTAGAAGAACTCAGGAAAGAAGAAAGTAGAAGAAAGCAATGGCAGCGTAAAAGTTTCTACAGGCCCTTGAGAGGTTTTTATAGACCCCGTCTCTAGCTAACGCCGCCCCAGATCCTGCCATTTGGCACGTGTCCATTGCGTTGCAGGCTACCAGCCGAAAATCTCGCCAGCGCCCGAGGCGTGCCGCCTCGATCCACTCCAGAAGACGTGATCCCCGGCCAATCGCGGGCCATAGAAAATAGAGTGGCAATGATGTCCTTGCCTTTTTCCATCACCTAATGAGCCCCTTCTCCGGGCGTCCGGCGCCAACGTCATCACCACCTAACACATGATTTCGGGAGATCTTCTCGGCCCCGGCACCTCCAAGACCGCCGAGTTGGCCCCGACCATTCCTGGTCGGCCCTTCTCGGCCCCGGCATCTCCAAGCCCGCCGAGTCAGCACCGACCGTTACTGATCGGCCCTTCTCGGCCCCAACGTTTCCAAGATCGCCGAGTCGGCCCCGACCATTCCTGGTCGGCCCTTCTCAGCCCGGCATCTCCAAGATCGCCGAGTCGGCCCTGACCATTCTTGGTCGGCCCTTCTCGGCCCCGGCACCTCCAAGACAACCGAGTCGGCCCGACCATTCCTGGTCGGCACTTCTCGGCCCCGGCATCTCCAAGCCCGCCGAGTCGGCACCGACCATTCTGATCGGCCCTTCTGGTCCCGGCGTCTCCAAGATCGCCGAGTCGGCCCCAACCATTCCTGGTCGGCCCTCTCGGCCCCGGTGTCTCCAAGATCGCCGAGTCGGCCCCGATCATCCCTAGTCGGCCCTTCTCGGTCCTGGCACCTCCAAGCCCGCCGAGACGGCCCTGACCATTCCTGGTCGGCCCCTCTCGGCCCTAGCATCTCCAAACCCACCGAGTCGGCCCCGACCATTCCTGGTCGATCCTTCTTGGCCCCAGCATCTCCAAGATCGCCGAGTTGGCCCCGACCATTCCTGGTCGGCCCCGCCCCGGCACGTCCTAGTCGGTGAGGCTGGCCCCGATCACCCCTGGCCGACCCAGATAAGCCTCGGTTCTCCCGAGAGTCGAGACTTTCCGGTTTCCTTCAAATCTGCCCCAACATGGCCCTGGTAGCTAGGGACGCTACCTCTCTGACCCGCACCGCCTAACAACGCCAGATCCAACTATCCACTGGCCACGCTGCTGATGAGACTGGACCCAACTACCCAATAGCCCCGCTGGCTGATGGGACATAGCCCACCAACCGCCATTTTCTTTCTTTCGATGAGACAGGACCCACCAACCAGCGCAGATTCATGGAACTCCCAAGAACTCCGCGGACATTCCTTCTTCACGGAATCTCTCGTGATCATGCCAGGGTCAACCCTTATAAAAAGGTGAATCCACTCAATAAACAGGTATGTGCGATAACCCCGAAAAGATTGCTATCCTAAGGCCCAGAGAGGAATCCCTCCTCCCCGGGGAGAACCTTTTCATCTAAAAAGAGCTCATTCGAGCTCCTCTTCTGTTGTGACCTCAATTGCTAACTTGGGCGTCGGAGGGTCCACCGGAGAATCCTCTCCGGTCCTGAGACTTCTTTGCAGGCAACCTGGTGAAGCGAAGGTTCGAGAATCAATCCGTCCCTGAGGTTCAGGGCCAGTGATTGGGCATCATCAAAAACAATAGGAGAAGAAAAGGAAGAAGAAGAGAAGAGGGTTTGCCGGTTGATTGCCGGGCTATTATGATGAATCTTCAAAACCTTCTTTCATTCTAAGGCATTATTACAAAATTATTCACTTAGGATTCAGTTCCAAGAATAGAAGATGGATTTGATGGGAGTATAGGGTGTTCAATGAAACGCCACAAAAAATCCGATCCATTTTTAGAAAAAATAACAACCTATTTTGGCTTTAATTAATTAGATTTTAATTAACTTTAAACTAGGTTTAAGCATCACAACGAGTTTTATTTGAATTATGATTAGTTAAGGTTTTTTCTCAACCAAAAATGTTTCAAGTTCCTTTTTTTACCCTACCTTTTTATTGAGATTGAGATCAATTTAAAAAGTTTAATTTTTTTTTTTTTTTATGTAAAATAATAAAATTTTATCACAAAAATTTCCATTCAGATGCGTAGGAACAAGTTCTCTCTCCATTTGATATGGTTCCTCCATGGATTTAGTTAATGTACGTACTTGTCTAGCTCTAAGAACTGGCATGCTATCATTACTTTTATGTAATTCAATGAAATTTTATCTAATCTCAATAATTCAGGAGGAGAATAGTCTCTAGAAACTTATGCTATACTTGTTGACTCCAAGGAGTAATTATAAGTTGATACAATTTATTAAATTGGTACTAAAGACTTTTCTTGGTTCATGTTCGTCTGTTTACTCCTTACCCTCCAACTCACTTGTTTTCATGTAGTTAGCATCTCTTTTAGCAAACTTAGATGTAGTTCATTATAAGAAAAGTTGCGGAAAGATGAGTTATGCCTATAATTATTGGACGCATAGTGACTGTGCTCCTTTTTTTCATGTCAGCTTATGGAGGAATTGGCTAGGGTAGAGGAGAAGCTCATGTCAACAGAATGCCTTCTAAAAAACAAAGTACCTACAGGATGTCTTATTTTCTTTGCCTTTTTTTTTCAGTTTTCATATTGGAGATAGAAATTGATGAAACGCAGAATTCCACGAATCTTGAACTCAAGAAGATAAATGATGAGAAGAAAGAATCCATGGCTGCACCGTTTGCTGCAGAAGCTACTCTTAGAAGAGTTCATGCTATTTAGGAGGATGATGACATGCCTCCTATTGAAGCCATTGTTGCACCAGTTGAGGCAAACCAAAGCTCTCTCTAGGAGGTATTATGCGCAAGAGTTCTATGCCCGAAAGCTTTCTATTTTTCACATGATGCTTGAATTTTTCATAAGAGGTATTTCCTTAGTTTATTATGATGTATTGAATTATGTGCTTTTGGTTTCTAGAAATTCATGGATCATTCAAGAATTGCAGGTGAATTTTTAAATGTATGCCAAATTCTGTTTTCCTTTCTCTCCTAATATAAGTGTTACTCTTCTTATTACTTAAGTTTATTTTGTACAATATTTCCAACCTTATTAGTGAAACTTCACTCTCTTATAAGTGCCACTTTTGCCAAGCTCTATAATGAATGCTAGTACCATGTTTTAATTATTGCTTTTGTCTTGCTAGAAAATTTACACAGGTTACTATTGTTGTCTTGTTATGTTTTGCATATGACATGATATAGAATCTAAACAATCTATCTATTAAAATAATGTGAGATAGCAAATATACGAACACAATTTTGATTGCCCTGATTTTCTATATGATATTGCTCCAAAAGAGCAAAATATATACGAGGAAGAACTGCTGGAGCTTGTGCCCAAACCTGTTGATATTGCTCTTGGTGCATAACCTCCAAATGATATCCAAGCATCTTGCCTTCTTTAGTAAATTGTATGTAGCAGTAGGAGGACTACATTTAACTAGTGATGTGACAGCTTTAACGTGCTTTCCCAGTGAACCTAATGATGATGCCCTGGAATTGCCTATACTGACTTTAGCATCCTAGTCTTTCTGTTTTTATTGCTAATGAAAAGGAAAAGATATAACACTATTCACTAGAGCTGCTATTTTTTGCATATTACGAAGCTGCAGGATGATAACAGGGCATTGAAACGTCTAACAAAATCAAAGGAGGCAGCATTACTAGAAGCAGAAAGGACTGTACAGATTGCTTTGGCAAAGGCTTCAATGTGGATGATCTACAAAGCAAGAACCAAGAGTTGTTGAAACAGATTGAAATATGCCAGGTATCAGGGACATACATGTTACTTTCCATATTATGAACGGATGACTGGGCCTCATTCTATTATATAGACGAATTTGGTGTTCTATGTGCCTTTTTTTTCATTTTTAGGAAGAAAACAAGATCTTGGACAAATTACACCATCAAAAGGTTGCAAGGTTAAAAGCTTAGCCAAAAACTGTGCGAGAGAGATTTCAGCTGCTGACACAATTCTTCGCATCACCATTTAGTCCTCTGTTAGCATTCAAGAACCATTTATCATACTCTTTCTCATTCACAACTTTGTCAATGTTCTAAAATTTGCATTATTTTAGTCTAGTTCCAAATGGAAAGAAAGATGCTAATGACAAGTCATGCCTGTTACACAGCGGCTTGAAGAGAGAAGATTTATGCAAGAAAGCTGTAATGCTGCACTGCATCTCTTAGTTATTTACTGGTTATATATTTATAATATTTCCTCATCATATTTGCAAATGTAATGTTGTCAGACATTTGTCTATCATAATTTATATTTATACTATTTTCTTGCCGCCTGTCTTTTTCAATTGAGATATCCACTCTCTTTAGTAGCACCAACGCACTCACAACGAGAAGAAAAATTTTAACGATGCCGCTAAACACTCGCCGCTAAATGAATTTAGCACAACGAAACAATGTCATCGTTAAGGCTTGGGTCGCTGAAGCTGCTATCGTTGCAAAAACGACTTATTTTCCGATGCAACAAGGTCGCAATATTTTTTATAAATTTTTAATTCAATAAAAAAATTAATTTAAGTCTGCTTATACAATTAATGAGGCAAATCTACCCATTAATAACAATAGCTGCATAGCTACCATAGAGAAAACACTTATAGTGCCATCAAAAGGCAAGCAGAGCTACATGCATTACACAAATTCTTTGAGTTAACTAATTGAATTCAAATATGTAAATAAGATTGAATAAGTGATTAACATTACAAGCAATATCTCAAGGCATTCAGTGCATTTTCACAAGAGCCTGAATTTGGGGAAATGCAGTAAATCGTAACAGTTCCAACAACGGCGTCACGAAGCTCCTCTGTCAGTTTGCTCCCATGAAATGGAATATGAATCTGGTCATTGCCTGGTGCACGGATACATTCTTTTAAGGCCAAAAGGCTCTTGTTTATTTCTGCACCCTTAATCCTGAAGAAAGAAAAACAAACAGATAAACAATCTAACAGAGAAGTGAAAAAAATGACATCACGTTAAACCCAACAACTATTGGTAGTGTGCACAAGGGACCAAACTTACTTTCTTAAAAACTAATGCACCGTTGGCAGCAATATCAGTTAAAAATATGTTTCCCTGATACATAAATGAAGGTAAATTATTAAAAGTATTCATGTATGTGAATAATGAGCTCTCTGGGTGATGAAAAACATACATTCTTAGTAGCCGAAATAGGATTCCCAGAATCAAATAGGCTCCTGTGAACTGCACACCAAGTAAAATAAGACACACCGTGAGCTAATAAAGAGTATCTAAAAAGAAATTACTAGGTAGATAAAAAGTATGCAGACATTGCTTTTCTGAAACGTGTTTTGTATTGCTTGGGTGAAACCACAGTTGGCGACACATTCTTTGGTCCACCCAAAATTCCTGAAGCTTTCATCCACGTCTGGTCCACCCAAAATTCCTGAAGCTTTCACCCACGTCTCTAGTTGCTTATATCCCATGTATACTGCCTCATGAAATCTATGATTCCCAGCACCAGTTCATGCTTCTGCCTCATTATGTCAATGGACTGCAACACCATCAGTGATTTATATACATTAGACACTGATCACATTGAATTTTAACAAAGAAAAAACCAATAATTTGTAGTTGAGCATAAGCAACAATTTTTAGTCAATAATTTCTAGTTCAACAGAAACTCCAGAGAAGGTGAAAATAGATATTTTTCCTAACATAAGAAATGGAGTTAAAATAAGGGGAAAAAGATTGCAGCTATACCCCATGCCAAAATGCACTTCTGAACCATATAAGCCAATAAGCAATGCTGTCAATCATGTTCCAGATATATTAAAACGAATGTATATTGAAATTCAACTAATTTGTGTAGTTCCAACCCATAGTTCAAAACATATCTTATATCTTGTTATTAAAAACTAACGTTTGGTGACCGCTTGATGCATAGGAAATGTGTCTCAATAATAACCAGCTGAATAAATAACCACATAGAATTCAAGTAGACATCAAAATTCATTGAAGTGGTAAAGTAATCAGCTGAATAATTGACCGCATAGATGATCAAAAAATCGCAACATCCCATTAGAGTATAATAACCAGCTGAATATTATTAGATTTACAGGAAAAATACAAATAATTATCATAAACCAGGATATCATTTATAGAAATGAAATGACGCTCTTCATGCTAGAAAAACAATGAATGGGCACTGATCTTTACATCAAAAATTAAGAAAGAGAGGGAGATGTTCATCATCATCCACCACAAAATCAGAAGCACCCATCTGGGGCGCTAATCTTCCAAAATCTTCCATCTGAGAAATATATAAGAAATGATGAGCATGAAAATGAACACATTGACATGCAGCAGATGAAAATAGATGCAAGGAAATGTAAAACATGTACCTCTAAAAGCATTGTTGATTGATCATGATCATTAATCATGCCAGCTTCCACTGGAAGAGGATCATTCATAGCACCAAGAGTGATGCTACTACAGCCAATGGAAACGTTCTGAGCATGCATGTTATTGACATACAGGGAACTGGCATTATCAACAATTGGGTCCAAGCTGTTGGAATACAAGGAACTGGAATTTTCGACCAATGGATCCAAGTTATTGGAATCCAAGGAACTGGAATTTTCGCCAAGTGGGTCCAGGTTATTGAAATAACTCAGATTTTCAACAAGTGGATCCAAATTATTGAAATGCAAGGAACTAGGACATTCGACAAGTGGGTCCAAGTTATTGGAATGCACGAAACTGGGAATTTTGACGAGTGGATCCAAGTTATTGAAATAACTCAAATTTTGAACAAGTTGGCCCAAATTATTTAAATACAAAGAATTTGGATTTTCAACAAGTGGGTCCAAATAATTGAAATAACTCGAATTTTCAACAAGTGGGTCCAAGTTATTGAAATAACTCGGATTTTCGACAAGTGGGTCCAAGTTATCGAAATATAAGGAATTGGGATTTTCAACAAGCGAGTCCAATAAAATAGGTTGATCATCCAATGGGTTGGGAGAAGACACAAAAGGTAATGAAAAGGCATTTCCAAGAATTGCGCCATCTACCCGCCCTCTACATCGAATGGGGCACCATACGGTTCACCAATTTTAGGACCTGGGCCATTGCCAACAATTGCACCATCCTTTTCCTGGTCCTCTTCGTCGAATGGGGCACCATACGATTCGCCAACTCTAGGACCCGGGCCATTGTCCTTAATTGCGCCATCTTCCCGATGCTCTTCGTCGAATGGGGCACCATACGGTTTGCCAACTTTAAGACATGGGCCATTGTCCTCAATTGCGCCATCTTCCCGGTCCTCTTCGTCGAATAGAGCATCATACGGTTTACCAATTTTAGGACCTGAGCCACGTTTTTTGAAGATCTTGCAGACGACATATGCGTTCTGCAATGGTAGATCAAAAGGATAATCTCGACTCACGATAAACGCATCCAGAATATGGTATGGCAGACTCATAGAATCTTAGAATATTAGAAGGAATAAAAATGGCACAAAAGGAAGAAAGAGAAAATCAGTTTCACTACGCCAAGTCGAGCCTCAACAAAAATCCATTCGCAAAACTTATTTAACCCCTCTAGGATGTCTTGCTGCCCTTTATTTGAGACCTCTTAACAAAAGCATGGGTTTGTCATTCAATCCCATCAAATCTTCAATACACTTTTGTTCAAACTAAATCAATCAACTTTTCATCACTTAACCTCCATTATTTAAGTTCCTCTTCCTCTTCGAATACAATCAATACTTATTTTACAAAATATACTCTTTAACATAGAATGCCTTACTACCTTAATAGCCAAAGCCACTGCAGGGCAAACTTAATATATACTAGAACCAATAAAACCAAGCTGAGAAGACACAACCAGCCTTTGGACTGTAAGAGTAGCCATGAAGTATACCATACACAACTCTCATGAAAGAGAAAACCTTGAGATATCTTGGGTTTGAATCTAAGCTGCTACTTATGCAATTAGTAGGCATTAAAAACAGATACATTCTCTGCACAAAATCTTTCTATGATTCAATGTTAGCTCAAAAGTTACTACATAACCTGTATTCTCATTCAATCAGTAAGTTTTTTAGTCCTCTTACAAGCCCATGTAAAAGACAGCCTCATAACCATACAGAATATGTTTTGTTTTTTCTGATCAAAACTTGTTGTAGATGATCAAAAGGAATATTATTTCCTAATGATTATCTTCCTTAAAATGGAGCTTGATGTTACAATGAGATCAATAACCCCAATCATACATCAGTTCATATTATCTTAAGTCAATGATTTCTATAACACCAAAACAAAAAAATTAAGCTACAATAGGCCTGCTATATGTTGCGTCCTATGTAAAATTCCAGCTCAACTTGCTTTCTATCGCAACAGAGAACCGCGTCTCAATTGCAGCATAATTGATGATCATAACCGACAGGAAATGGATGTTCATATTGGAGTCCGCCAGGCTTTGACATTGAGAGTAATATTATCCAATCCAAACATGTCCTTATCTAAGCACAGGAGAATGTCTAATAAAGGAGGCCAAGGCTTAAAAAAAAAGCCATAGTATTGCCCAAGATGGGATTATGTGCCATATTTTTATTTGCATATTCAAAATCTTCATATGTTATCGACTAAGAAATCTTGCCTCATTCCAATTTTTTAATTAAAAAAACAGCATAGAGTATATAATTATTCACGGAGGATTCAACTATATAGTTATCCACAGTAGTATGCAAGAAGAAAGATGCAAACAGAGAGACCAAAGATAGTAGTTCAACCGGGGATCAGAAAGTGCAAGCAAGATGTCAAGCCTTTCTTACTGTCTAATATTATAAATATTGAAGACAAATTTCAAGGCTATTACAAGTTTTTTTTTCAATCTTACTGAGCGTTAGCATTTATCAATTGTATGTTTACATTGTAGCATCCACATGAGAGGTGTGTATTGTACATAATTTGACAAAATATGAGACGGTACTTAGCAAGCAATCCAAAACATCGGGAATCATGATTTACAAACAAAAAGTGCTGCTTCCTTGGTTCTTATCCATGAGATGATAAGATGGTCTACAATGATGCACTTACCAATTAGTCACAGAGTTGGTGTGAGAGTTGAATTAACACATACAACAAAGCCACGTCAAATAACCATATTTTGGAATTTCTTAAGTACAGCATTGACAAGAGTTTAAATATATTCCCTGACTGGATTAGCAAATAATGCCTTGCCTTAACAAGGATTCTTGATGTTCGTAACAGCTAATCAAATACAGCAAACCCCTCCTACCGCACACAATCACAAGAAACCCATTAATATTTTAAATCCCCCACTCTAGACAACAGTGTCTGATAATGAAGAAAGGCAAAAACAATCAAACAGATCATCTAGGAGAAGATTAAATAGCATGCAAAAATTCAATACATAACCCACAGCATGCATTCCATTTCATTATCACAAGAAATCCATGAACACAATCAAGGTTTTAAATCTAGCGGAATGAGAATGGTTCCAGTTTCTCTATGGAATAGGATTTCCTTTTGTTCAACGCTGTCTCAGTGACCAACCCAATGGAGCATCCCAATAGCCTTATCTCTTTCCCCTTCAGTTTTTCTTTATTCCTTTTATATTGTTTCTTTTATCTTTCTCTCTCTCTTTTCTTCTTTTTTCCTTTCTTTCTTTTCCTTTTTTTCTTCATTTTCCATCTTTCCTTCCTTCTTTTTTCTTTCTTTCTTTCTTTCCTCTTTCTTCTTCTCATCCCTCCCCATGCAAACATTCAAACATGCATTCACAATAAAAGATGGTTCCTAGAACTGAAGAAAAAATGCTACATGAGGTCAAAAATGTATATCCATGAAGTTTGAGTACTTCGAGGTGTATGATCACGTAAGGAATGAGGATCCACTATGTTATTCAATTATTAAGACATTAAAATTTATCTAAAGCATAATGCCATTTGCAACCAAAGACAATGAGAGTACAACATCAGTTGGTGCTGCAGAAACCTTTTTAATTACTAATACGACATGTGAAAAGCAAGTGACATAAAACTTAAGGCTAAAACAACAGCAGCATTATAGCACAGGCCCATCTGAAGCAATCTTTGCATATTAAAATATGCATACAATAGTTTTCATACCTAGCATCAATCATGACAACAAAATCAAGAATAAGGGAGGACTCTCAAAATCCCCAAACAGTAAAAGCATTGCAGATTTTTTTTCTAAAATAAAAGAGGCAAGTTGTTCACATATGCACAGCAAAAAAGCCTTACTTGTATGTGTCCAGCACCATCCAACTCCTTTTCCTCTAGCCTGTACTCATACATCGCCCAGTCAGTCCTCTTGCCTTGTGGTCCCTTTCCTACATGAAAGACTAGAGTCTTTTTCGTCCCCACAGTACGAGACTTATAAATGACAGGCTTATCTTTTCCAGTGGCCTTCCACCAACCAATGTCAGTGGTACGATTTCTCCTAGACCCATTACGATACTTTCTCTCTTGAGGGCAAAAGAAGTACCACTCTAAATCTTTGCTTTGCAAGCGAGATTTGTCTGCACAACACAAATAAGAGGAAACCCAATGAGAAACGTTGGAATCAAAAAGGCGGAAAAGAAATTTTGCAAAAAATTGCATTAAATATTTATCAGAAATTTTGAGAAAGAGTCCCTCAAATGATCAGCAATTATTTTCATAAAAGAATCTAAATGGATTATCGGAAATCTTGATGGCATCTCTGGAAAATCAAAGGAAAAATTCTTCAAGTTTCAAAACAATTAAAGGAGGTATGTGTATGATTATAAACATCTCTAGTAACAAAGTTCACACTTGCATTAGTGATTACAAATAGAAGTTACAAAATAACTGATTGAAACACAAATGATTGAATTATAGTTAAAATAAATAATGATTCCGAGAGAAAATGAGGAAACAATATCAAAAAACTTGCTAAGAGAAGAAGAGGTTACCTGAAAGATCCCAAGGAGCAAATTTGTACAGATCAATTTCAGTAATAAAATCAAACTCAATAGGCTCTCCAGCTATTTTTCTCTTCAAGTAGTAACACACAAGCTCAGCATCAGTTGGGCGAAACCGGTAGCCTGCCACCAGCAAGATCTTGGCGGAAGAGCTTTCTTCTCTATAACACAAAAAATGAGTTCCAAAATTGATCTTAAGTCCAATTAGCAAGAAAAATTATATCTGCACTTATCAAAAATATCATCTCATCTATTGCAAGCACAACCTAACCCAAAAGTCCACAAACCCTCTGAATATCTACCAAATTTAGTGCTGAGGCAAAATCTTTACACTCATCAAGTCCAGTGCCGAAACAATATACCATTAGAATACCACAACTGACTATGGCATATGAACCAAAATTTGCTCCCAGAAAACCAAAAAAAAACCAAACGTAATTCTTTCTGATGTCATATGACATTTGAGGTGCAAGCAGAATCCTGTATCCAGCAATTTAACATAGAAGTTCATAAATTAGACTATTTTACTACCCTATTATGCCATTCAACTATAAAAACAGGATAATGGAAAGCACTAAAAAAGAATGGCAAAGGAATGCAAGATATGATAACGCGAGCACAAGCAATATGCACCAGAAAACATAATAAGAAAGGTCCTAAAAGATAATACAAGAGGAACATCTTCAAGAGGCTGTGCTAATCAGTAATTTCTTCAGAAAAAGAAAATGTTTCGTTATATAAGGTGGAGTGGAGACCAAGACTGAAAAAAATTATAGAACAGCATCCATCTGAATAAAAGATGGATAACTAATAGGATAGCAAGGATATATAGGATGGGAAAGCAAAAAGTTCCGGACCGTCGTTAGAACATATCTACAATCTCAACCAGTGATGATCCTGCTTGAGTATAGGCCTGCAAATGGGCCGGGTCGAATATCACGGACAACAATGTAAACTTAGGAACCCTAAATCAAGAAAAAACCCAGGAACCCTACATCAAGAACCCAAAATCAAGCAAAAACCTAAGAACCCTATACAAAGAACCCTAAATCAAGAAAAAAGAAACTAGAAACCCTACATCAAGAACCCAAAATCAAGCAAAAAATCTAAATCAAGAACCCTAAATCAAGAAAGAAATAAAAAACCTAGAACCCTAAATCAAGCAGAAATCAACATAAACATGAAAAACAAAAACAATGAGAGCCTCTGATGAGAAGATTGAGCAACCAAACGAGAGATTAAAGGAATAACAGAGAGAGACTAAGAGAAGGAAAAATTCCCTACCGGAAGGGATGATGAGCTCGATCGCCCATGGGTGTCATGGAGGGAGAGGGGACTTCCATGGAGGTAGAGGGGACTCGAGTTTCCAGACGGTAACCACGGCGACAATCTCAAGTCGGGGCAAAGAGCGAGGCTCTTCCATTATATATAGGTCTCCCAGCTTTCGTTGCGGCGAGAGGCGTTTTTTTCCCTCTCAAATTTACCTATTAGCCCCTTCAGCTTACCCAATACACCGTGCGATCGCCATTGACCATAACTGCCCGTCCATTTCAAAAAAAATAGTAATTCTCAAATGACACCATAGTCCCTCTTCATTAAATTGACCATCCGATCTCCATGAGTTTCTATCTGCACCGCAAAATTTACTCTCCACACCCTTCAATTTTTTTTAAAAAAATATATTTTTAAACTACCTTTAAATTAACATTTTGGGTTATCACCTTTGGAGCTTGAAAGCTTAACTGGACACACAGCAATGTGGGCAAGACCGAATGAGTGAGGTTTTTTTATCACCGCACCTTCGAGCTTTAAGGTGAGCCGGTTTTCCTCTATTTTCAGAAGCTTAAATTGCCTCATCTTTGTTAATTTCATATTGTTGTAATTTTAAATAATAATGTACGAAGATGGAGTCAAATTTCTTAATTTTTAGAGCAATGCAAAATTAATTCTATGGATAAAATTATTAACTTGTAGTAATGAATATAAATCAACTAGTCTGCATTAAATTTCTTAGCCGATGAGTTAAATCCATATAAATTTAGCTACATTATATACTAATTTTGCTTGTAAAGTATATTAGATCCCTTGTTTCCACTCTCTACTCTGCACATAGTAAATTTTATATGGTTTGCTATAGAATTAAAAGAGTATAAAGCATATTACCTACATTATAAGGTCATGCTACATCTTCATCAAATCAGCTATGAGGTGTAAGCAAAAACGGAGAGGCAGCTAGGGTTTTCAGTAATTGAGATGCGGTCATTGTAATCTCAATCGCAATCTCATGAAGGCAAGTTGGGTCAAGTCAAACCCTTGGCCAAAGACATTTTGTAAATTTTTTAGAATTTTGAATATTCAAAAACTTTTATTAAATTCAATTCCAACTCAACCTAGATCTAGCCGATGCTTGATCCAAAATCCCAGAGACTGGCTTGAATTAGTTCATTCGGCCAAGACGCTAGGTTGGCCCAATTTAATAATTTATTTTACAAAATTATTTACTTAAACATATAGTAGTTATTTGCTTTAACTAAATTAAAGTATATATAAAATAGTTATTTGCTAGATAGTAAATACATGGGTTCATTTTATATAACTAAAACTAAATGAAGATTCAACCAATCCAACGAAGAGCCTTATAATCGGGCATGAACATTAAACTATGTAATTGGACCTAAATTGGGCTCGAGTTTGGACCGAGCCTTGATCGAACCAATCATATTTTTGAGCTCAGTCTGAAATTAATGTGGGCCTCAATTTTAAACCCAGATCCAAGCTGGAGTTTAGAAAAATCTTAGCTAAGCCCGACTTGAGCTCACTTATAACTCTACTAGGAGAAGGTTAAAGATTTTGCTTATTTTGGTTATCATGTGGCAACATGCCTTTTTTTTACCTCTTATATGTCATTGGGTGTTGTTTAACTTTTTTTAAAAAAAATTATATATCCTACAAGGAGTCCATCTTTTATAATATTAATTTGATTTCGTAAGGGGATGGGTTACGGGAAGCAAAAAGAAAAAGTTTTATGTTGACAATGCCTTGGATGCTCGTTTGAAAGTTTGTCCACCGTGTTAACTAATTTAATTAATTAATTGATGCTAATAGGCGCATTGGATGCTCTCAATGAAAATTTGCACATCATATAGCTAAATTAATGAATTAATTAATATTCATCAACTATAGCATTATAAGCATGGAGCATTGAGAGCTAGAAATATTTTTATCAGATATGTAGAGCATACTCTTTAAGAATGCATCATAAATAAAAAGTTTTCTTAAAATGCATACGTATTAGATTAATAGATATTGTTGCCGTGTGCATACATATTTAAGCTGATTATTTTAAAGTTCGGCAATACATCTCAAAGATTGTCCACTTCACATAAAATTTCTCAAGCTCAAGTTAGGACACCTTTCAACTTACTACATCGAGTCAATATTTTGCTCATAGTTCATATCTGTTCCAACATGTCTAAATTTTATAATGGATCAAAAATTCAACTTCTTGTCTAGGAAAAAAATATTCGAGAACCTTTTAATATTTATCATTTGTAATATACAATTGAGAATAAAAGATTTGGGATTTACTAGAATTTTAAGGGAGGTAAGAAGGCTGTAGATTAGTAAGAACTGGGATTTTCGATAAGCGGGTCCACTATAAGAGGATGATCATCCGATGGGTTGAGAGAAGACAGTAATGAAATGGCATTGCCAAGAATTGCGCTATCTTCTCGGCCCTCTACGTCGAATGGGGCACCATACAATTCGCCAATTTTAGGACTTATGCCATTGCCAATAATTATGCAATCTTTTTCCTGGTCCTCTTCGTTGAATGGGCCACCATAAGGTTCGCCAACTCTTGGACTCGGGCCATTGTCCTTAATTGTGCCATCTTTCCGATCCTCTTTGTTGAATGGGGTTGTCCAGCTATTTTTCTCTTCAAGTAGTAACACACAAGCTTAGTATTAGTTGGGCAAACTGGGAGCTCGACACCAGCGAGATCTTGGGCGTCATAGTGGAGAGCTTTCTTCTCTATAACACAAAAAATGAGTTCCAAAATTGATCTTAGTCCAATTAGCAAGAAAAAGTATATCTGCACTTATAAGAAATATCCTCACATTTATTGCAAGCACAACCTCTTAAAACTCAAAACTGAAAAATTCTAACCCAAAAGTCCACAAACCCTCCAAATATATACCAAACTTAGTGCCGAGGCAAAATCTTTACACCCATTAGTCACTAATTACCTAGAATTAAACCTAAATAATTAATTCTACTCAACTCAATTAACTCATTTAAGCCTTTTCCAGCTGTGGGCTACATGAATCTGCTTCCTCCACTCTACTCTATTCAGGACCAAGTCGATATTTAAATTATAAATAATTATATCTTTTTTAAATTTTTTGCTCATGTTAGTTTAGGTCTATCTCTATCTCTATACTTAACTCATTAAAATTCATAATTAAAAAATTACAATTTTATACTTCTAGCATATATTTTAAAAATTAGCACTTTACCCCTCTATCTAAATGGTTACTATCCTTTGCTTAATTATATTTATTCAAGGTTAATTTATTTTCTAATTTTACTAATTTTCATCTATTTGAATATAATTATAAAAATGCTTCTTACTAACCTTTGCTTACCTTAATTTAATTAGATTACTAAAATTTAGCTAGAATTTAACTAGGTTAACCATCACTAATCCATCTAATCCCATTTTAATTAAACATAACTAGCATCTTGATTAATATCAAAATTCAATTTCAGCACTTGATTTAGGCCAAAAAACTGAGCTTTAGTTGAAAAGATATTAGGGTCATGCTTTGTGCACCGCGCTCGAGGAACCTAGTGCGTGATAGGCCTTGCCCCATAAAAAATTAATTTTTATTAGATTTTATGCGCGTGGTGTGCATGATTCTACACTGCATGTCATGCACAAGGCATTTCTCAAGATATTAACCCATCTCACCACCTGTTTCATTGATTCAAATTTAATTAATTCTGGTTGGCCCAACTGCTAATCCAGCCCATTAGCCCACCCAACCCATTAAGGGAATTATGAGGCAGGAAAAGGAGAGAGGCATGATAAGTGACACTACGAGCTTTGCAACACGCTACACTAACAACAAGCAGACCTGTTGAGCTCCATCCCTGACAGAGGAAATAGAGTTTTCAATTCCGATACAGATGCTGATTCCTGGCGATCTGTGTTTGACTCGGTCTGAAGGACTAAGACGCGTGGTAGAAGTAGAACCAAGAGGTTGGGCCCCACGGCGGCCCCGTGAAACGTACTACAAGGGGTAGAATTTTTCCGTCTTTGTGCCCTTTTCTACAGGATGCTGGAGAAGAGGGGGACCCAAAAAAACAAAGAAAAAAACTGATCGGAAGAGCGAAGGATTTTCTTAGGGCTTTTTCTATCATACTTCTTGCCGTATATGCAGGTAATATCGTAAATGATAGTAAGTTCAAAAGTATCAGGACATTAATAAAAGTGATTCTATATTAGAGGTAATTCTTAGATTATCATATATTTAATTGGATATAATTACACAATTCAACCCTTGTTGCCGAATTAAGCTTGATTTAAGAAGAAACAAAGAGTTCAGTCTTGGAACAGAGGACTTGAGCACATGACTTTTAAAGAAGGATCCGGCTCTTACCTCAGATCCGGTTGACTACAAGATTAGAGAACTAAAACTGGTGTGGCTAATGTAGCCACAAAGGTAGTTTCGATAAAACCAAAATATTAGTGCGCCCCGGTGTCTCCAAGATCGCCAAGTCGGTCCTGACCATTCCTGGTCGGCCCTTCTCGGTCTCGGCACCTTCAAGACCGCCGAGACGGCCCCGACCATTCTTGGTCGGCCCTTCTCGGCCTCAGCATCTCCAAGCCCGCCGATTCGGCACCGATCGTTCCTGGTCGGCCCTTCTCGGCCCTGGCACCTCCAAGCCCACCGAGACGGCCCCGACCATTTCTGGTCGGCCCCTCTCGGCCCCGGCATCTCCAAGCCCGCCGAGTCGGCCCCGACCATTTCTGGTCGGCCCTTCTCCGCCCTGGCATCTCCAAGATCGCCGAGTCGGCCCCGACCGTTCCTGGTCGGCCCCGACCATTCCTGGTCGGCCCCGCCCCGTCACGCCCTAGTCGGCGAGGCTGGCCCCGGCCACCCCTGGCCGACCCAGATAAGCCTTGGTTCCCTCGGGAGAGTCAAGACTTCCCGGTTTCCTCCAAATCTACCCCAACATGGCCCTGGTAGCTCGGGACGCTACCTCTCTAACCTACGCCGCCTGACAACGCCAGATCCAACTACCCACTGGCCATGCTGCTGATGGGACTGGATCCAACTACCCAATAGCCCCGCTGGCTGATGGGACATAGCCCACCAACCGCCATTTTCTCCTTTTTCGTTGAGACAGGACCCACCAACCAGCGCAGATTCACGCAACTCCCAAGAACTCCGCGGACATTCCTTCTTCACGGAATCCCACGTGATCATGCCAGGGTTAACCCCTATAAAAAGGTGAATCCACTCAATAAATAGGTATGTGCAATAACCCCAAAAAATCGCTATCATAAGGCCGAGAGAGGAATCCCTCCTTCCCGAGGAGCACCTTTTTATCTAAAAAGAGCTCATTCGCGCTCCTCTTCTGCTGTGACCTCAATTGCTAACTTGGGCATCGGAGGGTCCCACCGGAGAATCCTCTTCGGTCCTGAGACTTCTTTGCAGGCAACCTGGTGAAGCGAAGGTTCGAGAATCAGTCCGTCCCCGACGTTCAGGGCCAGTGATTGGGCATCGTTAGATTGGCGCGCTAGGAAGGGGGGGCAAGTTGGTGTAGAACGCAGTGAGTATCTCAGGGCTTCCCTGTGCTACATCTGGCAAAACTCTACTCCCCCCCCTCTCTTCTCTCTTTGAAGCCATGGTGGTGACACGAGCTCAGGACGCTTTCATCAGGGGCAAATTGGTGTAGAACGCAGTGAGTATCTCAGGGCTTCCCTGTGCTACATCTGGCAAAACTCTACTCCCCCCCCTCTCTTCTCTCTTTGAAGCCATGGTGGTGACACGAGCTCAGGACGCTTTCATCAGCTGTCCAGCGGGGCTTCCCCCGCCAGTTAGGCAGCAGGAGGCCAACCCCCATGCTGCCGATCCTCCAGTCACCTGCCCACCATCGAATGCAGCCGTCCAAACGGCGGAGCAGCTGACGACCCTCTCCCAGCAAGTCCAAACTCTCACTGCTATGGTCCACGGGCTCCAGCAGCAGCAGTCCGTGGCCACCCAGCACCAAACCGCTCCCCCCGCAAGTTAGCAGTCGGCGAGGGGAAGTTCTCCACGGCGGGAGGCCGGTCGGCGGGAGGCTGGTTGGTGGGAGGCCGGTCGTCACCCGGTTTCCCCTAGGAAGCCCCGCCGCGAGCCCTCCAAGCGGCCACAGTCCCCTGATCGTGGCCCCAGCAAATTCCCTCCTAGGTCGCGTCATCAAAAGGAGCCAAAGCGAAAGTCCCAACTTCCGTCTCCTCCTCCGTCTTCTTCTTCTTCTTCTTCCTCCTCCGAGCCTTCTCGGAGGGCCCCAACAATCAGCCGATAGGCGGAGGAGCGCCTGGAGGAGTACAATGGGCGGCTGGACGAGCTCGCCAGAAAAATCAATCATCAGCCGAAGGAAGAGTTCGACACCCGTCCTCCTTACACTCGCCGGATATTACAGGAGCCTGTCCCCTCCAGGTTTCGCTTCCCCCAGGTGGACCCGTACGATGGTACGACAGATCCTCTCGACCATCTCGAGAATTATAAAGCAATGATGCAGGTCCAAGGTGCTTCAAACGCCCTTCTCTGCAAGGCCTTTCCCGCCACTCTGCGGAAGGCCGCTCACGCGTAGCACTCGCGCTTGTCCCCTCACAGCATCGATTCCTTCCAAGAACTGGAGAAGGCTTTCCTGGTGCATTTCGACGCCTGGCGACAAATTTTGAGGGTGGCGGACAGCCTCTTCTCCGTACGCCAGAAGGAGGGAGAGTCGCTGCGGGACTTTGTGTCCCGATTCAAAGCTGCAGCTCTCGAGGTCTACCATCTCGATGACGCGGTAGCAACGCTGGCATTGAAGTGGGGACTCCTCCCGTCTCGCTTCACCTTTTCTTTGGATAAGAAGCCCCCAGGTTCTTATTCCGACCTCCTCCTCTGGGCTCAAAAGTACATCCGTGCGGATGAAGCCGACTTCACCCGCCAAGAAACTTCAAGGAGCTCCAGCCACAAGCCCGCTCGCCCTGAGCCGAGCGGGCCCCCTCGATACCGGCGAGCTGACCCGCCTCCTCGATCCGACAACATGCGTAGAAGCCCTGTCCCCGATGAGAGCAAGCTCACACCTCTTCTTGCCCCTCGATCTCACATTCTAATCGAGATCGAAGGCGAGCCTTACCTCCAGCGCCCTCCTCCCATGAAGAAAGGTCCTCCCCGCGACAAAAGCCGCTACTGCCGATTCCACCGGGACTATGGCCATGACACCGACAGCTGCTACAGCTTGAAGTGGGTCAACGAGGAGCTCATTCAGTGGGACTACTTCGGCAAATATGTTCAGAAGGCACAGCAGCCGCTGCCGACCCTCACGGGCCTCCGCCTATTCAGGCCCCGGTCGACAACGCCCCCACGGAGCGAACGGTCGGAATGGTGTCCTGGGGGTCAGCCTCCGCATCTAAGCAGCCGAGGGGGGAGGAGGCGCCGAGTAATCTAATTCCTGGGGAGGATCTACTGTCGTAGATAATGTAAACAATGAAG
Organism: Calamus simplicifolius; assembly: GCA_900491605.1. Classification (NCBI taxonomy): domain Eukaryota; kingdom Viridiplantae; phylum Streptophyta; class Magnoliopsida; order Arecales; family Arecaceae; genus Calamus; species Calamus simplicifolius. The sequence continues at coordinate 1,963,236 of UESW01003884.1, read as the reverse complement.
GCGTCGTCGTCTCTATGACGATCGCCAAGCACCCTGTAAAGAGGATATTAGTTGATAGTGGCAGCTCAGCTGACATCCTTACCTACGACTCCTTTGTTCGGATGGGATTATCTTTGGACTCCCTTCAGCTTGTGGCGACCCCTTTGGTCGGTTTTACTGGGGACTCCGTAAGAGTTGAAGGTGAAATACCTTGCCTGTGATAGCTGGAACGCTGCCATGCCAAAGCACAGTGATATTGAAATTCCTGGTTGTGAGGGTTCCCTTGGCGTATAATGCCATTCTCGGGCGTCCAGGTTTGAACCTTTTGGACGCAGTTATTTCCACCCTGCGTCTATTGGTGCAGTTCCCCACTAGTGGAGGAGTCGGAGAGATGCGCGGTGAGGTCAGCCCAGTCCTGCCCTATTATCATGCGGCATCAAGTCCTCTGGAAGCTGAACCAACTTTTGAAGCATCCGACCCTAGAGACTCTAACAAGGGAGGGGAACCAGCTGGACATCTTTTAACCTTCCCTCTTGGAGATGACCCGGCAAGAACCGTCCGTGTCAGCGGACTCCTTCCCCAGAAGACCGGGAGCATCTCTTAGCCTTTTTGCGGGCTAATTCAGACGTTTTTGCTTGGTCAACGTTTGATATGCCCGGTATCCCTCCGGAAGTGATCACCCACAAGCTCAACATTGACCCGTGGCACCGTTCAATCCGTCAAAAGAAGAGAAGCTTTGCTCCTGATCGATAAAAGGCTATTGACGAGGAAGTCAATAAGCTACGCAGTGCCGGCCACATCCGGGAGGCACACTACCCCAGTTGGCTGGCCAATGTGGTCATGGTGCGTAAAGCAAATGGGAGCTGATCGAAAGATTTGCATATACTTCACCGACCTCAACAAGGTGTGTCCAAAAGACAGCTTTTCCCTGCCAAGAATTGATCAACTGGTGGATTCTACCTCCGGGCACGAACTCCTCAGCTTCATGGACGTCTTCTTAGGATATAATCAGATAAGGATGGACCCCAACGACGAAGAGCACACCTCCTTGTGACGGAAAGGGCATTTATTGCTACAAAGTGATGCCTTTTGGCCTAAGAACGCGGGGGAAACTTACCAAAGATTGATGAACATAGTGTTCCAGAACCAGCTAGGCCGGAATATGGAAGTCTATGTAGACGACATACTGACAAAGAGCACCCGCACCTTTGATCACATCTTCGACTTAGAGGAGACCTTCAACAACCTCCGTCGCTTCCAAGTTAAGCTGAACCCCAAGAAATGTGCTTTTGGGGTCATGGCAGGCAAGTTCCTGGGCTTCATAGTGACCCAGCGGGGGATCGAGGCGAACCCAGAGAAGATCAGCGCCATACTCGACATGAGGCCACCGTCCAGAAAGAAGGAAGTGCAGCGATTAACCGGGAGGATAGCGGCTCTAAGTTATTTCCTCTCCAAATCGGCCAAGAGATGCTTGCCCTTCTTCAAGGCCTTGCGGAAGATGAATAGCTTCGAGTGGACAGACGATTGCTAGAGTGCCTTCGAAGGGTTGAAGGCATTTCTGTACTCCCCACCGCTCCTATCCAAGCCAAGAGACGGGAAAAGTCTTTTTCTCTACTTAGCCGCTTATTCGGAAGCCGTTAGTTCAGTTTTGGTGCATCTCGACGCTGATGGAACTCAAAGGCCTGTCTACTATGTGAGTAAGGTCCTCCATGACGCAGAAGTCAGGTACTCCAAAACAGAAAAGGTTATCTTCGTCCTGATAGTCTCTGCTCGGCATCTCTGCCCGTATTTTCAAGCCCATCCTATTGTTGTGCTCACGGATCAACCCCTGCAAGCCATCCTAGCTCGTCCAGATACCTTAGGCCGACTCGCCAAGTGGGCCATCAAGCTGGGAGAGTTCGACCTCTATTTCTAGGCTCGACCGGCTCTGAAGTCCCAAGTTTTGGCTGACTTTCTAGTTGAATGCACCTAGGCAGAGGAGATGACGAAAAGGTTACCAAGGAATAGTGCGAGCTCGAGCCAGGCGGAGATGGGGAAACTTGGATCCTTCATGTGGATGGCGCATCAAACTCTTAAGGAAGCGGCGTCGGCCTCATTCTTGCCGAACCAGACGGAGAGAGGACAGAATGCGCCCTGCAGTTTCTATTCAAAGCCACCAATAATCAAGCTAAGTACGAGGCCCTGCTGGCTGGGCTAAGGCTAGCCCAGGAGTTTGGAATAATGCGTCTCAGAGCTTTCACAGACTCGCAACTCATCTCTGGGCAAATTAATGGGGAGTACGAGGTGCGTGACCCCGTTATGACTCAATACTTGGGCAAGGTTCGGCTCCTGACCTTCCCACTAGCTTATTTCAATATCAATTATATTCCACGGAGCGAAAATACCAAGGCCGACATCCTTTCTCATCTGGCCACCTTTGCCGACGGTATGGCAAGGGATGCTTACATTGAATATTTGGAAAGACCTAGTATAGAGGATAGCGAGGAAATCCTCCCACTCACCCAAGAGCCCACATGGATGGACGCATACGTTCGTTATCTCACTGATGGCACACTCCCTGATGACTGCAACGAAGCCAGGCTGCTCAAGTGGAGAGCCTCCAAATTCATCCTCCTCGATGGGCATCTATACAGAAGGTCATTCTCCTATCCCCTGCTCAAGTGTGTGGGACATGCCGACACCGACTACATCCTCAGAGAAATCCATGAGGACATCTGTGGAAACCATCTGGGAGGCAGATCCTTAGCCCAAAAGGCCTCCGTCAGGGATACTTCTGGCTCACTATGAGGGAGGATGCGGCTAAATTAGTTAAAAAATGTGATGGTTCCCAGCGCCATGCACACATTCAACATCAACCGTCTACCCTGTTGAGCCCACTCTCGGCTCCATGGCCCTTTGCTCAGTGGGGAATGGACATTCTCGGGCCATTCCCCCCAGCTTTCGGGCAACGGAGGTTCTTGCTAGTCGCCATTGACTACTTCATCAATGGGTCGAGGTCGAGGCGCTAGCCAAGATCACTGAAAGCAAAGTCAAAGCTTTCTTTTGGAAGTCAATCATATGCCGTTTTGGCCTGCCTCACACCCTCGTCACGGACAACGGCCGCCAATTCAATAACGAAGCATTCAAAGTCTTCTGTGATGAGCTAGGCATTCATCACCGATTCACCTCCGTCGGCCACCCCTAAACCAACGGGGAGGCTAAAGTTATGAACCGCACCATCCTTAGAGGACTCAGAACCCGATTAGACGGGTCTAAAGGTCGATGGATGGAGGAGCTCGCCAGCATTGCGGCTAACGGGACACCACTCGGCCCCGGCACGGCGGTGCCCCCGTGACGGTTAAGACCCTAGCAGCTCCGTACCCAGTCGAGTCGCCCTTCAGGTGGCACACAAACCCCTGAAGCGGTTCAAAAGGAGCTTGCCGGCATCGCGGCTAACGGGACACCACTCGGCCTTGGTACGGCGGTGCCCCCAAGATGGTTAAGACCCTAGCAGCTATGTACCTGATCGAGTCGCCCTTTAGGCGGCACACAAACCCTGAAGCGGTTCAAAAGGAGCTTGCCGGCATCGCGGCTAATGGGACACCACTCGGCCCCGGCACGGCGGTGCTCCCGAGACGGTTAAGATCCTAGCAGCTCTGTACCCAATCGAGTCACCCTTCAGGCTGCACACAAACCCCTGAAGCGGTTCAAAAGGAGCTCGCTGGCATTGCGGCTAACGGGACACCACTCGGTCCCGGCACATCGGTGCCCCCGAGTCGGTTAAGACCCTAGCAGCTCCGTACCCGGTCGAGTCGCCCTTCAAGCGGCACACAAACCCCTGAAGCGGTTCAAAAGAAGCTCGTCGGCATCGTGGCTAATGGAACACCACTCGGCCCCGGCACGATGGTGCCCCCGAGTCAGTTAAGACCCTAGCAGCTTCGTACCCGGTTGAGTCACCCTTCAGGCGGCACAAAAAACCCCTGAAGCGTTTCAAAAGGAGCTCGCTGGCATCGCGGCTAATGGGCCACCACTCGGCCCCAGCACGGCGGTGCCTCCGAGACGATTAAGACCCTAGCAGCTCCGTACCGGTCGAGTCGCCCTTCAAGCAGCACACAAACCCCCTAAAGCGGTTCAAAAGGAGTTCACCGGCATCGCGGCTAACGGGACACCACTAAGCCCCAGCACGGCGGTGCCCCGAGTCGGTTAAGACCCTAGCAGCTCCATACCCAGTCGAGTCGCCCTTCATGCGGCACACAAACCCCTGAAGCGGTTCAAAAGGAGCTCGCCGGCATCGCGTCTAATAGGACACCACTCGGCCCCGGCATGACGGTGCCCCCGAGATGGTTAAGACCCTAGCAGCTCCATACCCGATTGAGTCACCCTTCAGGCGGCACACAACCCCTGAAGCAGTTCAAAAGGAGCTCGCCAGATCGCGGCTAATAGGACACCACTCGGCCCGGCACGGCAGTACCCTGAGTCGGTTAAGACCCTAACAGCCCCGTACCCGGCCGAGTCCCTTTTAGGTGACACGCAAACCCCTCGCGATGGCAGAATCAGCCTCAGCCATCTGGTCAATCCAGATGCCTCCAAAGTTAGGCTTGGCGTCGAGTCGCCCGGGGATCTTTCCAAGCCTTTGGGGGATTCATACGTAAGTGAGCCTTCTTGCAAACAGTCTACGACAGCACGAAACATCTTAAGTGACTGTTCATTTGGCTGGCCTACATCCTAGAGATGCATTTGAATATTGGCTAAGTCCGGAGTCGCAGAACATCTCAGAAGATACTATATTCGGCTTCGACATCGTCAGCGTATACGATTTGGCCACAAGAAGTAAAGCCAGTAAGGCGTTTTTCTTAGAAGAAGAAAGACCAGATGGATCAAAACACAAAGAACGTTGGGAGGAAAAGTCTTTTTCATTAACTATTGAAGAAAGGTACAAAAATTGGGCTAAGGCCGGTTACATACAATAAAGTAAAAAAAATAACTCAAGGCTGCTGGGGCCGGGCTTCTCTTCGTCCTTTTTCTCCGCGGGCTCCTTGTCAGAACCCCAGGTCAGACGTCTTCAAGTTCAGCATATCGATCTTGTGGGCCGCGGATACTCTGACCTTGCACATCTCGAGCCCTGCATATAAGCATCGAGGCTGGCCTCGATGACTTCTTGCTTGAACTCCAGCAAGGCCTTATAATTGAAGACGGCCTGCCCTGCCTCGGCTTCGGCCGCTGTGCTCTGGCCTCGGCCTCCCAGGCCTTGCTCTCGGCCTCTTCGGTGCGAAGCGCTGGTCTCATCAGCACAGGCCACCGCCCCAGCCTTCTCTGAGCCCGCCTCCACTGCCGCATTCTCGCGGCGGCCGCTCTCTCTGCCGCAATCCGAGTCTCCTCCTCGACGCGTTGAAGCCGCCGAGTCAACTCCTCGTTCTGCGCTGCGGCGGCCTTCAATTTCTCTGAGGCCAACTCCATTTTGGCCCCGACCGCTCTGGGCTTTAGCCCGGCTCTCCATCTCCCTCAGGCGACGGCCCAGCTCTCCTCAGGGCCGAGGTTTCTGATGAAGGCGAGCAAGGCTTTCGGCCTGCGCCATGCTCTCCTTCTTATATCTATCGGCCCGCGCCAGGGCCTTGGTTATTGCAGTGGAGAATTGCCAGCGCCTCACGAAGGCCCAATGCTCCATTGACCAACTGTAGCATAGGAAGCGTGTTAGCTACGAGAAGAAGAAGAAATATGGAAAAAATGAGAAGTGTTCAAAATTTACCTGGATAACAGAGACCATGACCATATCTAGGAGTGCGGAGTGACTCATTCCCCGCGTCTCCTCTTCAAACTCGGCAGTTCGGACTCCCGACAGGGCGGAAGGCCTGCGCGGCATCTGCCATTGTGCTGACTGGGGGACCAGCCTCGTCTGCCCCACCTGCGGGCTTCGGTTGGGGGCGGGCCGGGTGCCGGGCCGGTTGGTGGGATGAGCTCCCCGACTCATCCCTTTGCTTCTCGGTCGCCTCCGCCCCTTTCCGGGCCTCCTTGGTGACCGGCTCCCCCTCGCTGGCGGTTGGGGGAGCACCTTCTCCCTCGCTCTGCAGCAGCCGGAGGGCGGAGAGCAACATAACCCGCCCCGCCTGGGCATGTCGGCAACGCGGAAGCTTCCTCCTCTCCATCCAAAATACCACCGTCGTTTCGGTGGTGGCCGAGATCTCCCTTCTTCGATTTCAGCCCTCACTGGCTTCCCGGCCGCTCCTACAACCGGCTTCTTCTCAACCGGCTCCCCCGCGGGCGTTGGGGCTGTGGGGGCTGTGGCCAGCCTAGCCGGCTCCCTTCCCCGGAGTTTCTTCGCCGGCCTGGATGACTCTTCGGTCGCCCGGCTTTTCTGCCATCTGGGCGTATCCATTGCGTTGCAGGCTACCAGCCGAAAATCTCGCCTGCGCCCGAGGCGTGCCGCCTCGATCCGCTCCAGAAGATCTGATCCTTGGCCAATCGTGGGCCATAGAAAATGAGTGGCAATGATGTCCTTGCCTTTTTCCATCACCTAATGAGCCCCTTCCCGAGCGTCCGGCGCCAACGTCATCACCACCTAACGCATGATTACGGGAGCTCTTCTCGGCCCCGGCACCTCCAAGAACGCCGAGTCGGCCCCGACCATCATGGTCGGCCCTTCTCGGCCCCGGCATCTCCAAGCCCGCCGAGTTGGCACCGACCGTTCCTGGTGGCCCTTCTCGGCCCCAGCGTTTCCAAGATCGCCGAGTTGGCCCCGACCATTCCTGGTCGGCCCTTCTCAGCCCGGCATCTCCAAGATCACCGAGTCGGCCCCGACCATTCATGGTCGGCCCTTCTCGGCCCCGGCACCTCCAAGACCACCGAGTCGGCCCGACCCATCCTGGTCGGCCCTTCTCGGCCCGGCATCTCCAAGCACGCCGAGTCAGCACCGACCGTTCCTGGTCGGCCCTTCTCGGCCCCGGCATCTCCAAGATCGCCGAGTCGGCCCCGACCATTCCTGGTCGGCCCTTCTCGGCCCGGCATCTCCAAGATCGCCGAGTCGGCCCTTCTCGGCCCCGGCACCTCCAAGTCCGCCGAGACGGCCCTGACCATTCCTGGTCGGCCCCTCTGGCCCTAGCATCTCCAAACCCACCGAGTCGGCCCCGACCCATTCATGGTCGGCCCTTCTTGGCCCCGACGTCTCCAAGATCGCCGAGTTGGCCCCAACCATTCCTGGTCGGCCCCCCGGCACGTCCTAGTCGGAGAGGCTGGCCCGACCCATCCCTGGCCGACCCAGATAAGCCTCGGTTCCCCCGGGGAGTCGAGACTTCCCGGTTTCCTCCAAATCTGCCCCACACGGCCCTGGTCGCTCGGGACGCTACTCTCTGACCCGCACCGCCTGACAACGCCAGATCCAACTATCACTGGCCACGCTGCTGATGAGACTGGACCCAACTAACCCATAGCCCCGCTGGCTGATGGGACATAGCCCACCAACCGCCCATTTTCTCTCTTTTCGATGAGACAGGACCCACCAACCAGCGCTGATTCATGGAACTCCCAAAAACTCCGTGGACATTCCTTCTTCACGAAATCTCTCGTGATCATGCCAGGGTCAACCCTTATAAAAAGGTGAATCCACTCAATAAACAGGTTGTGCGATAACCCCAAAAAGATTGCAATCCTAGGCCCAGAGAGGAATCCCTCCTCCCAGGGAGAACCTTTTCATCTAAAGAGCTCATTCGAGCTCCTCTTCTGTTGTGACCTCAATTGCTAACTTGGGCGTCGGAGGGTCCCATCGGAGAATCCTTTCCGGTCCTGAGACTTCTTTGCAGGCAACCTGGTGAAGCAAAGGTTCGAGAATCAATCCGTCCCCGACGTTCAGGGGCCAGTGATTGGGCGTCATCACAACAATAGGAGAAGGAAAGAAAGAAGCGAAGAGGGTTTGCCGGTTGATTGCCGGGCTATTATCAGCTGATGAACCTTCACAACTTCTTTCTTTCTAGGCATTATTACAAAATTATTCACTTAGGATTCAGTTCCAAGAATAGAAGATGGATTTGATGGGAGTATATAGGGTGTTCAATGAACGCCACAAAAAAATCCGATCCATTTTTGAAAAAATAACAACCTATTTTGGATTTAATTAATTAGATTTTAATTAACTTTAAACTAGGTTTAAGCATCACAACGAGTTTTATTTGAATTATGATTAGTTAAGGTTTTTTCTCAAACAAAAATGTTTCAAGTTCCTTTTTTTTACCCTACCTTTTATTGAGATTAGATCAATTTAAAAAGTTTAATTTTTTGTTTTTTTATGTAAAATAATAAAATTTATCACAAAAATTTCCATTCATGTGTAGGAACAAGTTCTCTCCATTTGATATGTTCCTCCATGGATTTAGTTAATTGTACGTACTTGTCTGCT
>UESW01003884.1:1869551-1950858 GCA_900491605.1 Calamus simplicifolius | reverse complement strand
ATCCAATCCAAACATGTCCTTATCTAAGCACAGGAGAATGTCTAATAAAGGAGGCCAAGGCTTAAAAAAAAAGCCATAGTATTGCCCAAGATGGGATTATGTGCCATATTTTTATTTGCATATTCAAAATCTTCATATGTTATCGACTAAGAAATCTTGCCTCATTCCAATTTTTTAATTAAAAAAACAGCATAGAGTATATAATTATTCACGGAGGATTCAACTATATAGTTATCCACAGTAGTATGCAAGAAGAAAGATGCAAACAGAGAGACCAAAGATAGTAGTTCAACCGGGGATCAGAAGTGCAAGCAAGATGTCAAGCCTTTCTTACTGTCTAATATTATAAATATTGAAGACAAATTTCAAGGCTATTACAAGTTTTTTTTTCAATCTTACTGAGCGTTAGCATTTATCAATTGTATGTTTACATTGTAGCATCCACATGAGAGGTGTGTATTGTACATAATTTGACAAAATATGAGACGGTACTTAGCAAGCAATCCAAAACATCGGGAATCATGATTTACAAACAAAAAGTGCTGCTTCCTTGGTTCTTATCCATGAGATGATAAGATGGTCTACAATGATGCACTTACCAATTAGTCACAGAGTTGGTGTGAGAGTTGAATTAACACATACAACAAAGCCACGTCAAATAACCATATTTTGGAATTTCTTAAGTACAGCATTGACAAGAGTTTAAATATATTCCCTGACTGGATTAGCAAATAATGCCTTGCCTTAACAAGGATTCTTGATGTTCGTAACAGCTAATCAAATACAGCAAACCCCTCCTACCGCACACAATCACAAGAAACCCATTAATATTTTAAATCCCCCACTCTAGACAACAGTGTCTGATAATGAAGAAAGGCAAAAACAATCAAACAGATCATCTAGGAGAAGATTAAATAGCATGCAAAAATTCAATACATAACCCACAGCATGCATTCCATTTCATTATCACAAGAAATCCATGAACACAATCAAGGTTTTAAATCTAGCGGAATGAGAATGGTTCCAGTTTCTCTATGGAATAGGATTTCCTTTTGTTCAACGCTGTCTCAGTGACCAACCCAATGGAGCATCCCAATAGCCTTATCTCTTTCCCCTTCAGTTTTTCTTTATTCCTTTTATATTGTTTCTTTCTATCTTTCTCTCTCTCTTTTCTTCTTTTTTCCTTTCTTTCTTTTCCTTTTTTTCTTCATTTTCCATCTTTCCTTCCTTCTTTTTTCTTTCTTTCTTTCTTTCCTCTTTCTTCTTCTCATCCCTCCCCATGCAAACATTCAAACATGCATTCACAATAAAAGATGGTTCCTAGAACTGAAGAAAAAATGCTACATGAGGTCAAAAATGTATATCCATGAAGTTTGAGTACTTCGAGGTGTATGATCACGTAAGGAATGAGGACTATGTTATTCAATTATTAAGACATTAAAATTTATCTAAAGCATAATGCCATTTGCAACCAAAGACAATGAGAGTACAACATCAGTTGGTGCTGCAGAAACCTTTTTAATTACTAATACGACATGTGAAAAGCAAGTGACATAAAACTTAAGGCTAAAACAACAGCAGCATTATAGCACAGGCCCATCTGAAGCAATCTTTGCATATTAAAATATGCATACAATAGTTTTCATACCTAGCATCAATCATGACAACAAAATCAAGAATAAGGGAGGACTCTCAAAATCCCCAAACAGTAAAAGCATTGCAGATTTTTTTTCTAAAATAAAAGAGGCAAGTTGTTCACATATGCACAGCAAAAAAGCCTTACTTGTATGTGTCCAGCACCATCCAACTCCTTTTCCTCTAGCCTGTACTCATACATCGCCCAGTCAGTCCTCTTGCCTTGTGGTCCCTTTCCTACATGAAAGACTAGAGTCTTTTTCGTCCCCACAGTACGAGACTTATAAATGACAGGCTTATCTTTTCCAGTGGCCTTCCACCAACCAATGTCAGTGGTACGATTTCTCCTAGACCCATTACGATACTTTCTCTCTTGAGGGCAAAAGAAGTACCACTCTAAATCTTTGCTTTGCAAGCGAGATTTGTCTGCACAAACACAAATAAGAGGAAACCCAATGAGAAACGTTGGAATCAAAAAGGCGGAAAAGAAATTTTGCAAAAAATTGCATTAAATATTTATCAGAAATTTTGAGAAAGAGTCCCTCAAATGATCAGCAATTATTTTCATAAAAGAATCTAAATGGATTATCGGAAATCTTGATGGCATCTCTGGAAAATCAAAGGAAAAATTCTTCAAGTTTCAAAACAATTAAAGGAGGTATGTGTATGATTATAAACATCTCTAGTAACAAAGTTCACACTTGCATTAGTGATTACAAATAGAAGTTACAAAATAACTGATTGAAACACAAATGATTGAATTATAGTTAAAATAAATAATGATTCCGAGAGAAAATGAGGAAACAATATCAAAAAACTTGCTAAGAGAAGAAGAGGTTACCTGAAAGATCCCAAGGAGCAAATTTGTACAGATCAATTTCAGTAATAAAATCAAACTCAATAGGCTCTCCAGCTATTTTTCTCTTCAAGTAGTAACACACAAGCTCAGCATCAGTTGGGCGAAACCGGTAGCCTGCCACCAGCAAGATCTTGGCGGAAGAGCTTTCTTCTCTATAACACAAAAAATGAGTTCCAAAATTGATCTTAAGTCCAATTAGCAAGAAAAATTATATCTGCACTTATCAAAAATATCATCTCATCTATTGCAAGCACAACCTAACCCAAAAGTCCACAAACCCTCTGAATATCTACCAAATTTAGTGCTGAGGCAAAATCTTTACACTCATCAAGTCCAGTGCCGAAACAATATACCATTAGAATACCACAACTGACTATGGCATATGAACCAAAATTTGCTCCCAGAAAACCAAAAAAAAACCAAACGTAATTCTTTCTGATGTCATATGACATTTGAGGTGCAAGCAGAATCCTGTATCCAGCAATTTAACATAGAAGTTCATAAATTAGACTATTTTATACTACCCTATTATGCCATTCAACTATAAAAACAGGAAATGGAAAGCACTAAAAAAGAATGGCAAAGGAATGCAAGATATGATAACGCGAGCACAAGCAATATGCACCAGAAAACATAATAAGAAAGGTCCTAAAAGATAATACAAGAGGAACATCTTCAAGAGGCTGTGCTAATCAGTAATTTCTTCAGAAAAAGAAAATGTTTCGTTATATAAGGTGGAGTGGAGACCAAGACTGAAAAAAATTATAGAACAGCATCCATCTGAATAAAAGATGGATAACTAATAGGATAGCAAGGATATATAGGATGGGAAAGCAAAAAGTTCCGGACCGTCGTTAGAACATATCTACAATCTCAACCAGTGATGATCCTGCTTGAGTATAGGCCTGCAAATGGGCCGGGTCGAATATCACGGACAACAATGTAAACTTAGGAACCCTAAATCAAGAAAAAACCCAGGAACCCTACATCAAGAACCCAAAATCAAGCAAAAACCTAAGAACCCTATACAAAGAACCCTAAATCAAGAAAAAAGAAACTAGAAACCCTACATCAAGAACCCAAAATCAAGCAAAAAATCTAAATCAAGAACCCTAAATCAAGAAAGAAATAAAAAACCTAGAACCCTAAATCAAGCAGAAATCAACATAAACATGAAAAACAAAAACAATGAGAGCCTCTGATGAGAAGATTGAGCAACCAAACGAGAGATTAAAGGAATAACAGAGAGAGACTAAGAGAAGGAAAAATTCCCTACCGGAAGGGATGATGAGCTCGATCGCCCATGGGTGTCATGGAGGGAGAGGGGACTTCCATGGAGGTAGAGGGGACTCGAGTTTCCAGACGGTAACCACGGCGACAATCTCAAGTCGGGGCAAAGAGCGAGGCTCTTCCATTATATATAGGTCTCCCAGCTTTCGTTGCGGCGAGAGGCGTTTTTTTCCCTCTCAAATTTACCTATTAGCCCCTTCAGCTTACCCAATACACCGTGCGATCGCCATTGACCATAACTGCCCGTCCATTTCAAAAAAAATAGTAATTCTCAAATGACACCATAGTCCCTCTTCATTAAATTGACCATCCGATCTCCATGAGTTTCTATCTGCACCGCAAAATTTACTCTCCACACCCTTCAATTTTTTTTAAAAAAATATATTTTTAAACTACCTTTAAATCAACATTTTGGGTTATCACCTTTGGAGCTTGAAAGCTTAACTGGACACACAGCAATGTGGGCAAGACCGAATGAGTGAGGTTTTTTATCACCGCACCTCGAGCTTTAAGGTGAGCCGGTTTTCCCTCTCTTTTCAGAAGCTTAAATTGCCTCATCTTGTTAATTTCATATTGTTGTAATTTTAAATATAATAAGTGCGAAGATGGAGTCAAATTTCTTAATTTTTAGAGCAATGCAAAATTAATTCTATGGATAAAATTATTAACTTGTAGTAATGAATATAAATCAACTAGTCTCTGCATTAAATTTCTTAGCCGATGAGTTAAATCCATATAAATTTAGCTACATTATATACTAATTTTGCTTGTAAAGTATATTAGATCCCTTGTTTCCACTCTCTACTCTGCACATAGTAAATTTTATATGGTTTGCTATAGAATTAAAAGAGTATAAAGCATATTACCTACATTATAAGGTCATGCTACATCTTCATCAAATCAGCTATGAGGTGTAAGCAAAAACGGAGAGGCAGCTAGGGTTTTCAGTAATTGAGATGCGGTCATTGTAATCTCAATCGCAATCTCATGAAGGCAAGTTGGGTCAAGTCAAACCCTTGGCCAAAGACATTTTGTAAATTTTTTAGAATTTTGAATATTCAAAAACTTTTATTAAATTCAATTCCAACTCAACCTAGATCTAGCCGATGCTTGATCCAAAATCCCAGAGACTGGCTTGAATTAGTTCATTCGGCCAAGACGCTAGGTTGGCCCAATTTAATAATTTATTTTACAAAATTATTTACTTAAACATATAGTAGTTATTTGCTTTAACTAAATTAAAGTATATATAAAATAGTTATTTGCTAGATAGTAAATACATGGGTTCATTTTATATAACTAAAACTAAATGAAGATTCAACCAATCCAACGAAGAGCCTTATAATCGGGCATGAACATTCAAACTATGTAATTGGACCTAAATTGGGCTCGAGTTTGGACCGAGCCTTGATCGAACCAATCATATTTTTGAGCTCAGTCTGAAATTAATGTGGGCCTCAATTTTAAACCCAGATCCAAGCTGGAGTTTAGAAAAATCTTAGCTAAGCCCGACTTGAGCCACTTATAACTCTACTAGGAGAAGGTTAAAGATTTTGCTTATTTTGGTTATCATGTGGCAACATGCCTTTTTTTTACCTCTTATATGTCATTGGGTGTTGTTTAACTTTTTTTTAAAAAAAATTATATATCCTACAAGGAGTCCATCTTTTATAATATTAATTTGATTTCGTAAGGATGGGTTACGGGAAGCAAAAAGAAAAAGTTTTATGTTGACAATGCCTTGGATGCTCGTTTGAAAGTTTGTCCACCGTGTTAACTAATTTAATTAATTAATTGATGCTAATAGGCGCATTGGATGCTCTCAATGAAAATTTGCACATCATATTAGCTAAATTAATGAATTAATTAATATTCATCAACTATAGCATTATAAGCATGGAGCATTGAGAGCTAGAAATATTTTTATCAGATATGTAGAGCATACTCTTTAAGAATGCATCATAAATAAAAAGTTTTCTTAAAATGCATACGTATTAGATTAATAGATATTGTTGCCGTGTGCATACATATTTAAGCTGATTATTTTAAAGTTCGGCAACATCTCAAAGATTGTCCACTTCACATAAAATTTCTCAAGCTCAAGTTCGGACACCTTTCAACTTACTACATCGAGTCAATATTTTGCTCATAGTTCATATCTGTTCCAACATGTCTAAATTTTATAATGGATCAAAAATTCAACTTCTTGTCTAGGAAAAAAAATATTCGAGAACCTTTTAATATTTATCATTTGTAATATACAATTGAGAATAAAAGATTTGGGATTTACTAGAATTTTAAGGGAGGTAAGAAGGCTGTAGATTAGTAAGAACTGGGATTTTCGATAAGCGGGTCCACTATAAGAGGATGATCATCCGATGGGTTGAGAGAAGACAGTAATGAAATGGCATTGCCAAGAATTGCGCTATCTTCTCGCCCTCTACGTCGAATGGGGCACCATACAATTCGCCAATTTTAGGACTTATGCCATTGCCAATAATTATGCAATCTTTTTCCTGGTCCTCTTCGTTGAATGGGCCACCATAAGGTTCGCCAACTCTTGGACTCGGGCCATTGTCCTTAATTGTGCCATCTTTCCGATCCTCTTTGTTGAATGGGGTTGTCCAGCTATTTTTCTCTTCAAGTAGTAACACACAAGCTTAGTATTAGTTGGGCAAACTGGGAGCTCGACACCAGCGAGATCTTGGGCGTCATAGTGGAGAGCTTTCTTCTCTATAACACAAAAAATGAGTTCCAAAATTGATCTTAGTCCAATTAGCAAGAAAAAGTATATCTGCACTTATAAGAAATATCCTCACATTTATTGCAAGCACAACCTCTTAAAACTCAAAACTGAAAAATTCTAACCCAAAAGTCCACAAACCCTCCAAATATATACCAAACTTAGTGCCGAGGCAAAATCTTTACACCCATTAGTCACTAATTACCTAGAATTAAACCTAAATAATTAATTCTACTCAACTCAATTAACTCATTTAAGCCTTTTCCAGCTGTGGGCTACATGAATCTGCTTCCTCCACTCTACTCTATTCAGGACCAAGTCGATATTTAAATTATAAATAATTATATCTTTTTAATTATTTTTGCTCATGTTAGTTTAGGTCTATCTCTATCTCTATACTTAACTCATTAAAATTCATAATTAAAAAATTACAATTTTATACTTCTAGCATATATTTTAAAAATTAGCACTTTACCCCTCTATCTAAATGGTTACTATCCTTTGCTTAATTATATTTATTCAAGGTTAATTTATTTTCTAATTTTACTAATTTTCATCTATTTGAATATAATTATAAAAATGCTTCTTACTAACCTTTGCTTACCTTAATTTAATTAGATTACTAAAATTTAGCTAGAATTTAACTAGGTTAACCATCACTAATCCATCTAATCCCATTTTAATTAAACATAACTAGCATCTTGATTAATATCAAAATTCAATTTCAGCACTTGATTTAGGCCAAAAAACTGAGCTTTAGTTGAAAAATATTAGGGTCATGCTTTGTGCACCGCGCTCGAGGAACCTAGTGCGTGATAGGCCTTGCCTCATAAAAAATTGATTTTTATTAGATTTTATGCGCGTGGTGTGCATGATTCTACACTGCATGTCATGCATAAGGCATTTCTCAAGATATTAACCCATCTCACCACCTGTTTCATTGATTCAAATTTAATTAATTCTGGTTGGCCCAACTGCTAATCTCTTTGGGCAATGGCCTGGTCCAGCCGGTTCAACATAAGAAGACATGGCTGTCTTCTTCCCCACGACACCCGATGGCCATCCAAGGCCAGCCATGGCTGGCTGCCTTAGATCAAGTGTTCTTGATCTACAAGAATGGCGTCACCAGTCTTCCTCTCCAACGAGCTCAAGGTGCCAAACAATGGCTCCAATTATGGCTTAAAGCCATCTTATTAGCTATCTATTATCTAAACAAGAATCAGTCAAAACAAAGAATGGGATTGAGACTTACCTGGCAGCTACCCCATCCTCGTCGGCGCTGATCGGGGGTGCCAAACAAGCTTCCAACCTCCGGCTAGACCTCCCCTTCCTCCAACTGATTCAAGTCAACCCTTGTTGCCGAATTAAGCTTGATTTAAGAAGAAACAAAGAGTTCAGTCTTGGAACAGAGGACTTGAGCATGACTTTTAAAGAAGGATCCGGCTCTTACCTCAGATCCGGTTGACTACAAGATTAGAGAACTAAAACTGGTGTGGCTAATGTAGCCACAAGGGTGTTGTTTAACGTTTTTTTTCACCTCTAATATGTCGTTGGGTGTTGTTTAACGTTTTTTTTTAAAAAAAATTATATCTCCTATAAGGAGTCCATCTTTTATAATATTAATTTGATTTCTTAAGGGAATGGGTTACGGAAAACAAAAAGAAAAAGTTTTATGTTGACAACACCTTGGATGCTCGCTTGAAACTTGAAAGTTTCTCCACCTCGTTAACTAATTTAATTAATTAATTAATACATAGGCATGTTGGATGCTCATTGAAAGTCTTTGCAGTATCTTAGATGCTCAATGAAAATTTGCACATCATATTAACTAAATTAATGAATTAATTAATACTCATCAACTATAGCATTATAAGCTTGGAGCATTGAGAGCGAGGGATATTTTTACTAGATATGTAGAGCATACTCTTTAAGAATTCATGATAAATAAAAGTTTTCTTAAAATGCATATGTATCATATTAATAGACTTTGTTGTCATGTGCACACATATTTAAGCTGATTATTTTAAAGTTTGACGATACATCTCAAAGATTGTCCACTTCACATAAATTTTCTCAAGCTCAAATTCGGACACCTTTCAACTTACTACATCGAGTCAATATTTTGCTCATAGTTCATATCTGATCCAACATGTCTAAATTTTATAATGGATCAAAAATCCAGCTTCTTGTATAGAAAAAAAAATATTCGAGAACATATGAACCTTCTAATATTTATTGTTTGTAATATACAATTGAGAATAAAAGATTTGAAATTTACTAGAATTTAAGGGAGGTAAGAAGGCTGTAGATTAGTATAAAAGAGAGTTAAGCAATTAAATAAGAATTTTTTAAAATTTGCATATATTATTTGAATGTTTTTGTTAAACACAATTCCAAATAAAAGCTTATTTCTAAAAAAAACAACCAATGAAAAGTTTAGTGGAAAATTATAGTTGCTTTTAGTTGGCTAAGGATGATCTTTCCCTTTCTTTCAAATTACCAACATCTAGCTTTATCTAATTAAAAGGAAAAAAGCAGTAAAAAATCTTGTCCAATAAAAGCTTTTTTGAAAAAGAGACAAAGGTCTGGTGATAATAAAGGATGAATTCTATCTATGTAGGCAGTGACAGATGAGAGTTATAATAGACAAATAATACTATAGTAAGTGGCATAAGATGGTTACTCTGCTTGTAAGTAGTAATACTATTTAAAATATAGTTTGAGCAATGGAAGCACACATTGTTGTCTAGCCATGATATTTTATTGGCTTTGATATTGTATTAGAGAGAAATGGAGAGTTTGAACTTACTTAAGAGAAGATATTAGTATAGAAGTTGAAGCCTAATTCAACTTAAATGTTTAAGTCATTAAGTTTTGAACTTAATCATCTATATTAATTTTTCTATCTCTCATTAATTATTTTATATAGAACTAAATCTCATATGATCTTCAATAGTGTAACTTAATTATGATATAGAGGTATTGATTATGAAAAGCAGCAAAAGAATTCATTGGAGGCCATTCATGGAGAGTGTACAGATGATAGAATAACTCCATATGTTGAAGACTTGATTATAGCATAGTGATTGAGAAGATGAGCTGCATGCAAGAATTAAGGGGTCATCTTTGGACAAAATTAGAATCATCTTTGGATAGAACTACAATTTAAGGGGATGAATATAGAATAACTATGTAAACAAAATTAAAAGTCTAAAGTTATGGGTCATTTTGTGTTTTAAGATTCTTAACATCTCAATAGTAATTTGGTCATCTTATATGACTATGGGTACAACAAACACCATAACATATCAAGGGCTTTTGCCATTAATTCTTTTTCTCCTCTTACTGAAAAGGCTGATATTTGATAAATATATATTTATAATTTTTCTTAAAGTTGATGGAAGCAAAGTCATAAGACCCATGATTAGGTTAACCTAATTTTTGCTCAGAAAACTAACATCCTAGTGAAATGGTTTAATAGCAATAGAAGCTATTAGGTTTGATACCAACAATTATGCATATGTATACTTTAAGCTATATGCCTTTCATCCAAACTTTGATTGTTATGATTCAATAGATGAATAAACAAACTTAATGCAAGATTAACTATAATTTGTCCAATCTAACAATTACATATTATTAACTCTAGTGAAGCTTTAAAGTTTCTATAATAAATATCTTATAATTAAAATCATAGAAGTTTGAGTTCATTAGACACCTATGAGTCAAGTTACATCATTTGTTTCATTGCAGTTTACTACTACATGCTTATTTTAAGTCATAGATTCTTAGGTTCATCTTAATATATAATTTGAGATAAAGGCTATTCGTTCCAAGAAATTTAACAACTATTTGTATTACTACAATTTTGAAGGGATTCCCTTTTTTTTTCTCTCTCTCCCTTCCTTTTTTTTTTTTGATATAAGGGTTCCATTATTTGGATATGCCGGTATTATCAAATAAAAATTTTATTTCTTAATTAAAAAGTGTTATTACCTCAAATCCTCCTTAATGAATATCATCATGATTTGTAGAGGTAAGATGGAGGCATCAAAATTAAGATGATTGATCAACTTTGGTTAGTGCTAACTTTATCTTATTGCAAGTAAGACTAGCCCTACTAAATTATTGAAAAGATAAGGTAGTTGGCCTGTGTTGGGTTCTAGCATAAAACATCAACCTTGAGGACATGATTATTTTTAAAAAGTGTAAAATATTTTATATTTATTTTATTAGAAGATTTCATAATAAAATTAATATTTGAGATAAATAGTTAGACATATTATTTCGTATGGATCGATATCAAAAAGTAGCCATTATTATAAAATTATAATAATGCCAATGGCTATGAATGAGAAGAAAGATTAAGCTTAAATTATGTTGTTTTAAAGGACAAAAGAGGATTGATCCCTTGAAGGAGAATCTTATGAGTTTGATTCCCTTAAAGCAAACATACTTTTCTCTTTTCTATTTCTTTTTTTATTCAAATTAGGCATATGACATGTTATCTTTTTAACAAAATGAAAGGTGATTTATTTGTAATATTGGTCCATCATTTCTCTCAACTTATAATATAGAAAGGTAAACTACCAAAATTGATGGGACAATTCAAAAAGCATGATCAATGAAGAGCAAGCAATTTTGCACCTAAATAGTCAACAAGCATGGTCCCCAAGATAGATTTTATATCTGAATATTTTTCCTTTGATTAGATGATGCTAGTCTTTCAATAGAATTTAAAAGGATTTATTTACAACAATGCTTTATTATACTTCTATTTGCATCTACAAATCTACTTTTATAAAGTAGACTATGAAGAATACTAGATTTAGCAAATTAATTCATAGGAGCATTTTTTTAGTCCAGCTAGAATCAAGAGTAAGCAATGTGTGAGAAAAATATTTCATGTATAAGTCTTACAACAAGCCTTCTATGTAAAATCTTTTTCATTTGATCACATGATGCTAGTCATTAGATTAATCTTTATTAAACAAGTTTAATAGTGATTAAATATATTTCTTTTTTATTCCACTAGTGTTAGGAAGCGAACTCCAAAAATTTTGTACCCCTATTTTGAATTCAAATCAAATGATTATATAAGAACAACCTACTCTCATTTGCAATGATCATACATGTCTGACCTTAATTTTACCTATAGGGATGCAAATTAGCTAACTTATGACTTAAATTTGATAATATCATAGTATTGGGGCTTAGAAACTTATATCAACATTATAATACATCTATCATTCTCTCTCTTTCTCTCTCTATATATATGTGTGTGGGTGTACATACGTATATATATGTATGTATGTATATTGGCTATAATGAAATAGTAATCACAGTATAACAAACCAAGTGCTATAAGCATCAACTTTTACCAAGAGTTTTAAATGCTTAGAAAAAATAAAGAGATCCACACATGCTTTTTCTCTAAGTTGACAGCAAGACCAGCGATAAAATCCATTACTTGATCATCTACTTGTAGAACACGAATACAGATGAATATATGTTTATTGGTTACAACATGAGATAGTATGATTTGGTATATATAATAGTATACATGTCTCGCTAAGTCTCAAATAGCTAGAACATATCATGGTACAATTAGTTTTTTAAACCTTGATTGGTGTTGACCTAGTTAAGCTCCATCCTCTTTTTAAACCTATTAGCCAAGTAGAATAAAAAAATTTGACCTAATCAAAAAGCTAAATAGACCAAGGTCATATGTTTCTTACTTGATATGACCTAATGTAAACAACAAACTCACCCGGCCTCAATAGGTCAAATATTAGATGACTTAATCCAACTTAATTAGACTCAACTCAATGTAAAATCCTATGATTATGCATTTTTTTAAAAGAAGTTAAGGATCACTTCTTTTGCTTACAAATTTTATATATGATTTTTTTTTTCATGTTTAGTGGCCATGTGAGAGTGAAAGAAATGCAAGGCTTAGTTTATATCAAGTCACATCATTGCCACCGTCACAAATAAAAGAAAAGGGTTTTGCACCAACAATTTTAATTCTCGTAACTCTATTGTTGTTGTTCATTTTTTTATTAATTTATTTTTTCTATAAATTGAGAGGGGCATGCTTATCTCATGGGTCAAGGCTCGTACACTCGTCTTCTTTAAATTTGAATCACCAACGGTTAGAATTTCGGTTCCCATAATAAGAGCACTCGATGTAGCGAATATGTAGGGGGAAGGGAGGGAGAGAGAGAGAGAGAGAGTGAGCAGGGGGGAGAGATAGAGATGGGTTTGAAGAAAGGAAAGGAAAAAATCATGGCTGGTCAATAGATTACGGATTCATGAAAGAAGAAGCATTGAAAACACTAATGATCATTGGGTGTTTTTGGTATGAATGGATATCTCTTTGCTTGGATTTAGATGTTTATATGCATTTCACCCGATTCATATCAAATATAATGCTCTTTTTTCTTTTAACCTAATGAAATCATTGGATCATAAGTTAGAAGAAAAATCATATGAAATCCTAAAGAATCACTAAATTCCTTATAATGTGATGAGAACGGGATAGCCATTGCAATGTTCAAAGCCCACCCGCTAGCCCAATTAACATTGTTAACGGACCAAAACCATATGGTTTAAAACTTGAGCGAAGTTAATGAGTAGCAAGTAAAATTGAGTTATAAGTACATAACATATATTTTTTCTATCCAATATGAAACTAAATTTGGAGTATTACACTTTTCCATCAATCTAGTGGGGGATTCCTTCATACAAACTACATGAAGCTCTTGAGAAGTTTCAAACAAGGCTTGAAGATTGGAAAGTTTGAAGCAATGATGGAATGGAAGAAAGGGAAAAGTTTTTTTTAGAAAGGACACAAATCTTTTTAGAAACAAAGACCACGAGACTTTCGATTATCAATCCACTGATATAAGAATGGTATACCTCCATTAGGAAGAGAGGGAGAATGTGACTCAATTTCGGTTGGCTTGTAAAATATCATGCAATCAAAAGTTTCTTAGTCTACCTATCTGCATTTAGTTGTGATGCTTCTCTTTAAGAAATCACTTTTTTCAAAGGAAGAAATTGGAAAGGCTCTTGGTTGGTTTTCCATTTCAACAGGAATAATGGGAACCATTTTTTTGAAATAGTTATTCCTTTTTTATGACCATGTTAGAAGATGCATCCATGATGAGGATCTAGAAATGGTTTTCCACGAGAACACGGATATCTAATAATGGCTACAAAATGAAGCCAAATATCTCTAGTTTAGTTAAGTAGCTACAATGACAAACCATCTATCTTCCTGTTTCTATGTTTCAGCATTCAACCATTTGATTTTGGTGATAAAGAACCGGTTCACTCATGAATCTAACTAATCATAATCACCGTAAAAATTTTAAGCCCTACAGACATGCTTGCAAAGAAAGAACCTACATTGCATCATGCCACCGATGCTGCTCTCTCTCCCATCCTCTTGCTCCCTCTTTCTCCTCCTCAGTATTTACATTTTCCTCCACTCTCCTTTCTTAGATGTTGGAAGCTCTTACCATGATTGCGATAACATCAGTTATATTGCGAACCACGTTTATGAGTCCAACCTCAACCTCCTTCGTTCTCTTGCCACCAATGTCTCCATCTTAATTCATTGACACGATCGGCAAGGGGCTCGACCAAGTCAATGGGGAAGGCTTATGTTGTGGTGACATCGATGACTCCATGTACTTGTCCTATCTCAAAACTGCCTTCTATGACATTGTCCGACTCTGCCCCCATAAGATCAAAGCTGTCATTTAGCACGACGCATGCCTTCTCCGCTACTCTAACAAGTGGCCCTCGTCAACAACGTGGATCCAAGTGTAGAATATCAATTACGTAACCGATCGTCCCCTATTGAAGAAGGTAGTGAATAAGCTTATGAGTGCTATAACCTTTGAGGCCGGAGCAATAGGACAACGATGTTTGCCATCGGTGAGGTAAACTTGATGGCGATTTTTTCACAATATATAGCATTGTGCAATGCGTGCGATACCAAATTGAAGGCCTACCAACCATCATTGGAGACATATGCGGGAGTGCCTTTAGAGTATAATCAACAGGATACCGGAATTCTTTCAAGGGAGGTAGGGAGCAAGGGTGAGTGATACGATTTGCAATTATAAATACGAGGTCTGCAAGTTCTACTATGTACAAGCCATCCATGTCAAAGCTTGGTTCGTTGACACCGGCACCTATCGAGAAAGGTAAGGAAATTAAGTAAGATGACCTCTTACTAGAATTAGCTAGCCGTGATAACACCAATTTCATGCATAGAAAGGGTTGACAAGATTTTATTTTAGATAGACTATAATGTCTAAAGCTCTTTAAAATACAAAGTGAGTTTCAATTTTTAATAAATTAAAAATTTTAAAAAGTGGGAGTAATATCCCCTTGTTAAGGATGTAGATTTGACGCTTTATAATGGACTTCAAAGCTGAGTCAACTTGCTTCTGGGCTGTCGAATAATTTATACCTCAAGTTGGGATGGGTAAGCCCACCACTTCACCTTCGCTAGGCCATGGACAAGTCAGTGGGGGACCCTGTTGGGCCATAGTCAATCCTATTTCTCACTTAGTCCGATGGAATACCTCAAACTCCAACTAAATCGCCAGATCAAATAGTATGACGACAAGGACATGGTACTAGTGACTTAGGCTCGATAGCTGAGCTGTTTTTAAACTGGTGTCTTTTGGCATCGGTTTAATAGGAATAGAATGAAACACAATGATTTTGCAAAAATAATGTAAAAGGGTAAAACATCACTTGAAATGACGCTTTTATAAATGTCATTTCAAGTGATGCTTCTTAAAACTGTCATCTTTTAAGAAGCACTAGTGCTTCACGTAAAAAGAAACCAACTTCATAAAAGCGTCATTTCAATTGGCGCTTTTAAGAAGCATTAGTGCTTCACATTAAAAAATAATCAACTTTGAGCCGAAATGAAAAGGTTAAGTGATGTTTTTGGCTTAAACAAATATAATTTTAAATAATATATTTTTTAATCCTATTTTTGCAAAATCATTATGTTTCATCCAATTCTTATTAAACCGGTTTAAAAAAACAGCTCCTCAATTGCTCATCCGGTCTTCTTTCTCATCTGGTCTCTTTTTAAAACATATTGCTTGGGCTGCATGGTCGGGATAAGGGCCTTGCTCGATTAGAAGGATAAGATTGGTTTCAAACGCATGATTTGATTGAGACTACTGGCATTGTGGAATAATAAAATTCAAATTAAATTATTTTTTTAAAAGAGATAAAAATAAAAAGAAGAAGGCTTCACTGTACTTGCTTGCGTGTCACAAAGATACGGTGATCTGAGCTAGCAATCGAGTGGTGTAGTGCAGTACTATTATTCAAATAAAAATAATTATTTTTGCAAAAATAAAATAAAATTTTTAGAGTGACATATTTTGCCATTCATAAAAGCATTTTAACATGATGCATATGAACTGTGAGCATTTTAAAAGAAAAGATTATAATATAAATCGGGACATCTTAAACTATTGTTTAGCACTCATTTATATAGATATCTTGATGCCAATACTAAAATAAATTTATATGGATGCATATCTTTAAAAAAATGTTGAGATATAAAAAAATACAATTGATTATTTATTATATTAGCTATGATTTCAGTATAAAAAATGTTGAGATATATTCCTTTAGGCTGCGTTTGGATGTTAAAAAGTTATTACAGGAATAGGAATACGAATTCCGTAAAAATAGTTTATTCCTTTTGTTATTCCAGATTTTTGTTTGGATCAAAATCTGGTATTCCATGTTATTCCAGTGCAATTAATGCAGCGTTATTTCAAATGATGTTTGGATGATATAGGAATAAACATGTATTTCAGTAAGAATAGATGAAGATTTTTTTGAAATTCCAAAGATACCCCTTCCAATAAAAATGATTTATCAATTTTTATTTTTAAAATGACTTGAATAAATTATTATTTATTAATAAATAAGGTAATAAATTAATTACTATTCATAAAATAATATAAGAACATACTTAATAAATTTTTTATATTAATAAGAAAAAAAAATACTTAATTTATTATTTTTAATTAATAAATTTATTTAATTTTAAATTATATTATAAATAAATTTATTTAATTTATTTAAATGATATAATAAATAAATTTATTTAATTTATTTAATTTAATTTCATCGGTGCCCCTGAAATAGCTGCAATGGGAATAGGAGCTATCCATGGGGTACTATGGAATAAAAATAGAATAAAGAGGATTGACTGGATTAGCCAGTCTATGGGTCACTCTTCTTTTTCAGAGTGTTTGAGAGAATAAGCTGGAATAAGATCCTATTCCATACCTTATTTCAGCATCAAACGCTGCCTTAATCTCGATCATGATCTTGAAATATATCTGTCATCCATGTTTAATCAAGGCATTGCTGGATAATTATAATAGCCAATCAATAAAGATGTTGGCATTCATATAGCGTCGTCAAGAGCCTTGAAAAAAAAAAAAAATCACTCTTTTCCAGTCCCATCTCAAAAAGGATTATTTTATCCAAATCGAAAAGATTCATTCCCGTGGCCACCCAAAGACTGGACTGGACGGTTATGATTATCTTAATACCACCATCTCCCCATCAGTGCACCTTTGATGCCAACCCAGCGTCCCCTCTTTCTTCACCGCACCTTCCAATAAATAGCAGCACTCTCAAAAGAAGAAGAGAAAATATCACTCAAGTATTCCGCACCCAAACGGACACTCCATTTTATATGCGCCCCCGCAAGTTGAATTTAAAGAGGGTACAATGTTGAGTGACTCGCACGAGTGTCATTAAGCATCCCACTAAAAAATTAGAAAATTAGGAAGTCTGAGAAAAATTCAGACAAAAAGCTCAAAAGATCAACCCATATCTCCTTCTCCAACTGGGTTAGAGCCGTGGGAAAAAGGCGCACGCGCACCTCTTTCTCTCTCTTCCCCGCGATATATCCTTCCTGTTATAAGGAAAAAGTGGCCTCCGAAAAGGCAGCTTACTCGGGGCCATCTCGCCTTCTCCACTGCCTCAATCTCTCTCTGGACTCGTCTCTAGTCCTCGGTCTGTTCTTCTTCCCCTTCTCTCTCTGTACGGCTTCCTGCCCCCAATTTCTGACCGCGAGAGAGAGCTCGGAATACCTCATAGCCCTCCCGGAGTGGTTCCAGGCGATTTTACCGTGGATCTAGCTTCAGTTCGATGTAGGAGGCGTCTACTACGAGTTCTCTGGCGGAAAGATAGTTTTTACAGCGTTTAGAGCGATCTGCTGGATCTGGTGGAGTTCCAAGAAGAGGTGGATCTGATTTGGTTTAGTAACGGGAGGAACGAGTTGAGGTGGATTTGAGGAGCTAGGGTTGGCGTTTCTGAAGGAGATTCGAAGCGATGGCTACTGTTCAGAAGTTGCCGGGGTCGAGCTTGAGCACGGCGAGCAGCTACGGGTCCTGCAAGGTGGATGATGAGCAGTTCCCCGCGGGGCTAAGAGTTCTTGTGGTGGATGATGATGTGACTTGCTTGAGGATTTTGGAGCACATGCTACAGAGGTGCCGATATAATGGTGAGTTTGTCGCTTTCCCTGTACTCAAGTGAGCTTCGTTTTCAAATATTCTGGTTTTCTTTTAGAATGGTGGATGTTATTGATTATTATATTTGGATGTTATAATCTGATTATCATGTTGAAAAAATGATGGTTTGATTACCTAATATGATATTCCAATGATATGTTTAAGCTATATGGGTTGAATTTACCTCAAAGTGTTAAAATAAAATACAGTAAACCATGCAAGAAAGCCAGAACTTTTAACACCTCTTGCAGATGTTAGCGGCTTATTGTTACCATTCTCCATCACTACTTGTACTCTGGAGGATGTTTGATAGAGATATAGACTAAAAGATATGCTTTATGTTATGTCTTTATATTTTAATGAGAATTCATTTTGAGCAATGTGTGCCATTTACTATATATGTGCATGTATCTAGTATTTACAAAGAGTATTTGATCTAGTGTGTAGAGTACGGCTTACACACAGAAGACTAGATCATCGGTTCTTTTGGAATACAAGTTTATTGTTCACAGTTTTAGATGGAATTGGACACACCATCAGTAGAACTGTAGCACAAATTTTTAGTAGGTCTGTCTTGACTATGGGAAATGGTTTATTCTAACTATTTGTGCTAGTACACTTTGTGTGTATTGAACAGGACCCAGTTAAGTTAATTATTTTATACTGACTTTATAAAATAATTTAAAACTCATGAATATTATGATTACTTATGCTCTTAATCCGAATTCTATTTCTAGACACGTGTATGTAGTGATTATTGCTTTGATTACACATAGAGTGAGATTCTATATGAGTCAATAAACTCAGTGGGTTGGGCAATAACATTATATATATGGTGAATATTAATAGTTGAAGGAATCCACGTTCTGTTAATTTGGATTGATGATATCCCCTTGAGAAAGCTTATAAGTTTTGATTGTATCAAATCTTGCAAGTGGATTTTGAATCCGATACATCAAATAAATTAAGTGGATAAGTCTCAAGGATAATAACAACCAATTAAATTATATTGTTAGTAATTAAATTTAATTGGTGGATATCTGTAATTTTAATGTGGGGAGATAATAAGTATTTAATATTAAGGCTCGAAAATATAAATTCGAATATGATTAGGAGTACAATTATAATTCTTTAGTGGAATGAATTGTAATTTACGTAATTGAATCCTAACCTGGGGTAGGATTGAGAGATTTAATTACGTGGGAAGTCCTTTTCATATTTGCCTATTGGTCCCTGTTGTAGCCCTATAAATACCCTCTCAGTTGGTTGCTAGGGTTAACGTTTTTGAGGAAAAAGAAAAATAATAAACCCTAGGTCGGCCGAGAGATCCCACCATCTTGTGAGAGAAGGAAGTATTTTTGGGAATACGACGGAAGGCTAAAAGGTTGAGGTCGAGCAATCAAATCAAAGTGTTCCAAGGTTTCAATCTGAAGGTATGATCTTATACTCATAGATTAGAACGGTAAAAGATTTTTGTATTACTCATATACGCTATAGCCGTAATCTTGGGGGTATTCCGCGCTCCCCAACAGTCCAATCACCTTGTAATGCACAAATCTGTCCAATTTTTCCCCAAAGATACGCAATGCCAAGGGTAAATCCAAAAGTAATAATTTTTTTAGAATTGACAATCATATCTGACAAGGCTTTTGACCCTTGTCTATCATCTGTAGAGCATATTAAACACCTTTCTAGAAACAAAAAGATCTGTTTAACTTTTCTCTGGGTATTTGCCAACCAAGAAAAAATTATTCAGGATCCACAATTTTGGTAGCATAACTGATTAAGTTTGGTAGAATAAAAAGCCAGTGTGGACTTGTATGAGACCTTCGGCCCTGCAGGAAAGATTACAAGCAATCAGAACCATCATTTCCCTATCTGCTTAAAAGAAATGACTAATATTAGCTGGATGATGTCTTCCATTCTAACCTAGAGGAAGACACATACATCGAACAACCATGAGGAAGGAAGCAAAGTATATACATTAAAGAAGGCGCTACATGGACTAAAGCAAGCACCGAGGGCATACTACAATTAGATGGGAAGTTGAAGAAGGAAGTTTGTTCAAAGATGACAAATCCATCAACATATGGGAGCCTGGTTGGAAGTATCCCATACCTGATAACTATTAGACCAGATGTTCTGTATGCTGCAAGTCTACTCTCTAGGGACATTCAAAATCCAAGACAACTTCACTATGCTGCAGCAAAAAGAGGTTTAAATATTTTGCTTGACTACTATATTTAGAGCGGAGTGGAGGAAGCGGATTCATATAGCCGACCCCATGTAGTTGGGAAAAGGCTTAGATGAGTTGAGTTGTTGAGTTGAGTTACTACATTTGGTAGAACGCAACTCAATATTCAAAGCTAGTCGAGTATACGAATTGTGCAGGATGCCTTGATGACATGAAGAACACCTTAGGCTATGCATTTTTCTTGGATTAGACATATGTTCATGGGCTTCAAAGAAGCAAAATGTCACTGGCACTCTTTGCATTAAAAGTCAAGTATGTGGCAGTAGAAAGCAGCAATCAGCCATTATGGTTGCAAAGGGTTCTAGAAAACATTGGTGAGAAGCAAAGAGCGACTACATTGCATTGCAGCAACAAGTTGTCCATTGCTATGGGCAAGAATCCAGTAAGCCATAATTGTATGTAGCACATAGTTATCAAGTGACATTTCATCAAGGAAGTGGTTGAAGATTGAAGAGGTAGAGCTAAAATATTGCAAGACCGGTGAACAGTTTGTGGACATCTTTGCATTAACAAAGATGAATTCTTGTATCTTAAAAAGCTAATAGTTGTAAAAAAAGTGCACTGAAGGGGAGATGTTGGAACCAGTGATTAAAGTTTGGATAGGACAGAGGCCAAGATGTTTCATCTCAGATAGATTTTGAGATTGATCTTGCTCATCTCATCTTGTTTTGTCTCAGCTGTAATATGTATTATTGTACCAATTTTTAATAGATCTAATTTATTATAAATATAACTTTTGAGGTTCAAATATATTTAAAAACAAATAAAATATTAACTCTTCATAAATAATTTTTTAAGAAAAAAAGTATTTTAAGTAAGTATTGGGACACCTAAACAAGTCAGGGATCGAGATGGAATGGGTCATGGATTGTCTTATTCCATGAAAAAATTGGGATACTGTTGTCCCACAAGATTTAAAATCTTGGTTGGAACTATTAGAACTAATGCACTTTCTTAGTGCTAGAGCCCAACTAACGGTAAAAAAAATCAAAGACTTAGAAGCGGGCCCATGTGTATAAAGAACGAAGGGAACTCACAAAGAGAAATGAGGACTGCACATATCCTGGAGTTGAATAAGTTTGTGATTAATGTCT
Source organism: Calamus simplicifolius (assembly GCA_900491605.1). NCBI lineage: Eukaryota > Viridiplantae > Streptophyta > Magnoliopsida > Arecales > Arecaceae > Calamus > Calamus simplicifolius. Next base: position 1,929,401 of record UESW01003884.1, on the reverse strand, counting down.
TGAAAAATCTAGATTATTGGTAACTTGAGGTGATACCTTCAGTCGGTATATGAGGTGGTAAAATGAGTCAGTTATAGAGTCTAAATGAGCAACTTTGGAAATGAAAGCCTTGCTGTTCGGAGGTGATCTCTATCTCTCTCTCTCTCTCTCTCTCTCTCTCTTTTCTCTAGTTCCTCTTCTATTCCCTCTGGTCCCACCCCCTTTTTTTTTTTCCAGTTCGTCCAACACAACAGCCATACTATGTCTTTGATTGAGGGATGCGCCAAGTAGTTATCTCTGTTATCTAAAACTTTGAAGTTGTCTTGATAAGCTTTTCCTTTTGAAGGTTGATTCATTATTGATCATCTATTTGCTTAATATATTTTTATCATATCACAACTCTAAGAAGCATTGTTTGGAGGTCTGGCCACAGAATTTTGCTATGGCTGTAGTGTGTCCTGCAATTATTTGGATGAGTTGGCATGTGAAAAAGTAATTTTTAAGTTCTTTCTTTGGATCAAATGAGTTAGCGTTGGTCTTCTTGACTAGAGCTTAATTGCTTTCAATTTTATCTACTGAAACCTTCACATATGTTAATCACACATGACAATATGATTGGAATTTTAAATACCAATTATTTGAACCTGATTTATGACATAGAGATCTGTTCTTTCTTCCAAATAGAAAAATAAAAAGCTATTTCTTTCCAAAGTTTAGAGAAAATTACTTTGTTAAGCGGATTTTTGATGTAGGCTCAGTTAAAATCGAGGATTGAATTATCACATATTTCTGTGCTGAGCACTAGCTGGCATGGTATAATACCATATTGTAACTTATCTTGCCATGAATCACATGCCAATTCACATGTGAGGCCATGTGCAATGGCACATGGTGAAGTAAATGGGCATGTTTGACACATAATGGTTTGCACCAAGCATGCTGAAGCAGTACATGTTGGCCCACAATGGCAGGGACTCATGCAAACCAGAATGGACCAGCATGCACAATAAATACCTTTTTATTATGTCCCAGCACGCACAATAAGTCCCTTTTTATGGTGTTTCATATCTGTTCGGCAAAATGTGCCTTATGGTGCAGACTGGTAAAATTTGGTACCTGAATCCTTGCTTAAGCACATTTCAAATGGTCATTTTTTGAACTATTATCTACTAATTATTCTTATTATTAAGCTTAAATAATTCTTTACTATGTGTGGATACTGTATACTATTTAAAATGATTTCAGTCCAGTAGTTAATCCTTCTATAATTTGGTAAGACTGCTTGATGCTTGATTACTAGTACATGATTTAAAAATATAGCTTTGTTTAAAGAATGGGACCATGAATAGTTTATCTATTGTTCTGTGGGGAAGTTAATTCATTTGATACACAACATTTGCATATTTTTGAGCCCACACTGATTTGTAATGTACAATCTTATCATTGCTTCCACTTTGTAAAAGGTTGCAATACAAGATTTTTCTAGATACTTCGACATTTAAATCTTATGTCAAAAACTTGCCTATTGGTGATTTAACATATTTTCTGAATTTATAATCAATAAATTGATCATTTCTTATTTTCTTTCATAAGGCTATAGCTGCTTAGCATGTTGATGATAATATTCAATGTGTTGCAGTTACAACTTGCTGTCAGGCTACAAAAGCTTTATCCCTTCTTAGAGAGAGGAAGGGTGGTTATGATGTGGTGATTAGTGATGTTCATATGCCTGACATGGATGGATATAAGCTACTTGAACTTGTTGGGCTTGAAATGGATCTTCCCGTTATTAGTGAGTAATATTCTGTTTACTAATTTTTAATTTTCTATTGGGATGTAACCTACTAGATTATTTAATTTGCAGTGATGTCTGCTGATGGGAGAACTAGTGCTGTAATGAGAGGGATAAAGCATGGGGCTTGTGATTATTTGATTAAGCCTATACGCATAGAAGAGTTAAAGAACATATGGCAGCACGTTATTAGAAAAAGATGGAATGAAAATAAAGATCTTGAACATTCAGGTACCATGGAGGAATCTGATCGTTTTAGACGTGCCATTGATGATAACGAGTATACTTCATCAGTGAATGATGGAACAGATGGTACTTGGAAATCTCAGAAAAAGAAAAGAGATGCTAAAGATGATGAAGATGATGGTGAACTGGACAATGAGGATCCTGCTGCATCAAAGAAGCCACGTGTGGTATGGTCAGTGGAGCTCCATCAGCAATTTGTCAGTGCAGTGAATCAACTTGGCATTGACAGTATGAACATTGATCACCCCTTATTTTTCCTTTACAGCAATATGATATAATTTTAATCATAAGACATATTGCTGGAGTCTGACACTCATCTTGTACTTACATAGCATGCATGCATCTTGTACTTACATAGCATGCATGCATGCGCAACGATGCATATATGTAACTGAACTTGGTTTTGTGATTATACATTAAAACACATGCATGCAAATACACTGCATACACTATTGATGGATTTTTCTAAACTGTGCACAGAGGCTGTCCCTAAAAGAATTCTAGAATTGATGAATGTTCCTGGCCTGACTAGGGAAAATGTTGCAAGCCATTTGCAGGTCTGATTCTGACTTTAATTTTTCTTTTGGAAGTAGATGGTTTTAATTCTGTCTTTGTTTAATCATAAGGAAGTTATTTCAAATTTTGATAATTAAAACTGGAGATTATCCTTATTGCACCGTTTTTCCTTCTCACAATTTGGATGAGATAATGTTTCAATGCTTTCAGATATGGTATTGACCTACAGGTTTTTTTTTTTTTTTGACCCCTGCTACCTCGAATATTCATGTTTTCGCATAAGTTATGGCACAAATGAAGTTGGAACTTTGCGATAAATTTTACAAGAATTTGATATATATTGCTAAAGGGGTTTTCCAAGAGTGCTAGGTGGAAATATACATCTAGTAATTAAGGGTTTTGCACGTGTTGTTCAGTAGGTTTTGGTGTAGTTAATTCATTACTTGAAAAAAAAAAAATCTAGAAGTTTATTCGTCCAAAACATTACCTCAAAAATGATTATTGAGCAATGTATCCTTTTATTGAACTGTAGTTCCATATTTTGGCAAATTGTCTGATTCCATGTATAGTGTAGTAAGTTGAGCCTAGAAACTAGCCTGCAGGCAAGGTTAACAATACCATAATGTGACTGGTATTAACTCTTAGAATAGTAAAAATGGTCCATCAGTCAAATCCCATAGGTCAAGTTCCTTTAACTTCATCATGTTCTGCAAGGTAGACCTTATTTCATCTAAATTGCTTTAGCTTTTTATATAATTTTGATCGGGTTGTCAAATATAATGTTATAAATTATGTAATAACAGTAGTCAAATCGAGATTTACAATCATGCTATTGGATCCTATATCATTAACTTATCCACATGGGATGGGTGGGTATGGTATCCTACTGGAGTCAGCATGACAGTTGTACCATGTTGAAGTACAGCTCCATATTGGACCGCTGTACTGTATAGGGTTGCTACAGTGGGGTACTGAAAATCTTGGGTATTATGGTGTAGCAACTATGAAATATGTTCAACAAATTGTACCTTCCAAAGTAAATGTCTATTTGAATATTTAAATTCCTAAGCTTTTCATAAACCCATGTCACATGAAAGGAAGAACGCATTCCTTGAATTTTAATATATAATTTCATATTGGGCCAAAAATAAATTAAGCATGTGATTTGATGGATCTAGCTGCAAAAGCTAGTACAGTTAATGTTGCAAACATGGGAAGTTTCTTGTACATCGGGGAGTTCGGAACTGTGGCAGCACCTAAAAGTGGAAATGAAGATTTTAATGGCATAATGCTTGAGAAAAGGGATGCTGGAAAGATAGAAAATAGGATGCTCTGTATCTCATAGCTGTCAGATCTCATGAAAAACCAGATAATAACAAGAGAATGTTGTTCTGAGTATAAGATGATTGATCACAGCATTTAAAGTACTCATCAATTATGAAGTAATCGCTAATGAAGAGATAACATTCTTTCCAAGAGGAAGAATTCATGGCTTGGAAGCTGGAAATGGAAAGGTTTCCTTAGAAGCACCTAGTATGTATCTATTGGATCAAATAGCTTTGGCTTTAGGTCTTTGAAGGTATTGAGTTGGTTAGTTTTATGTTGATTTTGTGCTTTTTCACGCAACCTTGGGGTGAGACATATGAAAAGGAGAGATTGATGATGAAATCAAGAAGAAAGTTTGAAAAAGCTCATTATTGATTAGTGTATTTTCATGTCAAACTTTTTGTTATGATTTCCTTTTCCATCATTCAGTAAAATTTCTGAACTTTAAGATATTTTTGCTAAAATAGTTGTAGTATATTAATTGATTCATGATGCCAAAGGGTTCCTTGTCTTCTTCCATCCCATTGATCAAACAAATCCATGGTACTAAATTTCAAAGAAGACATTCTCCTCACAAGGGGCCATTCTGGTGCATTGTTCTGGTGGAAGTTGACTTCGCATCAGGTTAGCCATAGTTGAAGGCACAACCTTCAAAGTTAATGTCTATGTCTTTAAATGCATGATACATCTTTTCAAGCGGTTACCTTATGGGATTTGTCCTAAAGTGTTAAGCAGCATACTTGCTTGCTAATGAGGAGAATAGCCTGAGAGCAAATTCTCCAATAGCTTGTATGAACTTAGTTCTATGTTGTGATAGAATGAAGCAAGCTTTTTTGTGATGGGAACTCATTTATCTTTGAAGCATGAATTATGAACCTAATAACCAACATCATAACATGGGCTACTCTTTAAAACACAGTTTCAATTGGGTAAATAACAAAAGCTTTCGATGAGGCACAATCATCATATCACACTTAATGATAAAACCCTTACTAGCTATTTGTTCACTTCACGTGTAATTCTGAAACAATGACTTAGCTGCTTTTACTTAATAATAATCCGCAAATGCCAAGAATGGGATAGAATGCTTCATATTCAATGATTATGTGCTCCATTGTTGCTGTACCAAGAGTAATTCATTTCAAAGATGCACCTTGTGTTTAGGGGGAAAAGAAAAAAATATTTCTTATGCTAATCTTGAAAAGTTCGGACAGAATATTCACAAGCAGTTTGGTCAAAATGTGCAGAAATTCAGACTATACTTAAAGAGGCTAAGTGGGGTAGCTCAACACCAGAATGTTCTTCCTAATTCATTCTGTGGACCTGTTGAACAAAATGCAAAATTGGGTTCATTGGGCAGATTTGATTTCCAAGCCTTGGCAGCTTCAGGTCAAATTCCACCACAAACCCTAGCTGCTTTGCATGTCGAGCTCTTAGGCCGACCTTCAGGCAGCTTAGTGTTGCCAGCAGTTGATCAGCCAGTTCTTCTACATTCCTCAATGAGAGGACCTAAGTGCATTCCAGTTGAACCAGGAGTGGCATTTGGCCAACCCCTGCTGAAATGCCAATCCAGCATACCCAAGCAGCTCCCTCAGTCCAACATTGCTGTTGAAGACTTGTCTTCTGGTTTTTCACCGTGGTCTAGTAATCAACTCAGTGCAACAGGTACTGCTGGCAATCTTGGAGGGGTGAACAAAAGTCCAAGTGGTAACTTGCTGGTGCAGATGTTACAGCAGCAACAGCCGTACCCTGTGCTATCACAGTCTAATCATGCAATTAATGTACAACCTTCTTGTCTCATAACTCCCTCGCAGTCCACAAATAGTTTCCAGATAGGGAACAGTCCTGTTCCAATAAATCAGAACTCTACTGTGGTCACTTCTCAGCCGTCCACAAGCTTTCAAGTCAGGAGCAATGCTGTTCCTTTTAATCAAAATTCCAACTATACTAACAGCAGCACAGTCATGGATTACAACCTGATTTCTTCTCGATCGCATAATGTGCCATTGGATGTGGAACAAGTCCCAGATGGAGACTTCAAGAATGTCGGTATGCTGAATGGGTTCTCGGTTCCGGGATCAGTTTCGTCATCAGTGCAGAACTCAATTATAAATGTTGCTTCAGCAAGTAGATTGCCCACTCACTTGCCTAGCTTGTGCATTCAGGGATCTGATTCGAAAATGAGTTCATTGCCTGATCAAAGACGAGGAAGGAATCTTGGATTTGTGGGTAAGGGTACAAGCATCCCCAGTCGGTTTGCCATGGATGACAGTGAATCTCCAACTAATGACCTGAGTCATTGGAATACATGCATTAGTAATGAAAAGGTCAGAGTGAAGCAGGAGACTTTTTTGGATATTGGAGATGGTTCTGAAGGCGAGAATGCTAGGTTACCACATTTTTCTCCAAATGATCTCATGGGTGTTCTGTCCAAATAGGTAATATAAGTCCACGACTGTGCTTTGTTTCTTATTTTAAATAGGAAAACAAAATCTTGTGGCTTGTTTTTGCATTAATGGTTAGGCCTGCCAGTCTTTAAGTAAGATTTTCAAGCTGAACCAGAATTATGTGATAGGCATAGTTGCAGATTTGGTATATGCATTAGAAAATATCTTTTCTGGAAAGTATATTTAATTCTAAATTTTTATCATAAATTATGTAAAACTAATATTTACGTGAAAAATGAAATATAGTTGAAAAAGTTTTAGAAATGTTGGAGTCCTACCTACTACTGTATGCATGTCTTCTTTTTTTTTTTGCATTTTAATTGTTTGCTTTTATTAGATTTGGCAAATAATGAAAGAACTGATGAGGATAAAAATGATTTCAGTGAAATCTGATCATTTCTGTTTTTGTATCTGAAATTGGTATGGATATGTCCATATATGCCTGTCCAAAATATGGATACGGAAGTATTTTTATTTTATTTTATTTTATTTGCATATAGATATCATATATGCTTGTATTATCCAGATATGAATATGCATATCTGGTTTAAAACATGGATATGTGGAGATGGAATTGGGTATCTGCATATCATAGAGGTTTTTTTGGCTTTTTCACAATGATGTTTCTAAGCTTTCAATTCAAGTTATAAGACTATTTTTATATTAATTATGAAAGTTCTTATGATATATTTTATTAACATTCCTATCATCTTATCATATTCAATTCATTTATGTAATATAGATATCTTATTTGTAGTTGTATTTGTTTAAAGAAACTGCAAGTATTGTGAATTTCTGATTATCCTTCATATTCACTTAAATAGGTTTATGTATTGCATGTTTTCAATTCCTATCGATATTTTTAAATGAATATAGATATAACTAATGTTTGATTTATATCCATTGTTCTTAGACAGATCAGATATTCATATGGATGTATCTACTTCATATATACGAGAATATTGATATGCATGTATACACGTATATACATTTATTAATATTAAGTAATAATGAACATAAAAAATGTTAAGCCTCTTCTCTTTCTCTTAGTTCACATGACCTCATTATTCTTAGATAGAGAAAGGAGAAAAAGAAACTGGACTGGAAGAAAGCACAAGAGAAATTCCGTTCAATAATTGAACATCACTTTAACGTATAAATTGGAATTGAACTCGAAGCTTCAAATTGGATTTCACTTACGAAAAACCCTAAAATAGGGAAGTATCGGAAATAGATGACTTGTAAATAAAACCATTATCAATTGAGTTTTGAATCTGTTCTAATTTATCACAAATTAGTACCATGTCAACCAAGGATGGGTGCATCACATGCCTTATTGAGGACTGTATAGGCTTAAGGCTTAAGGGTATCAATGGACGTGCAGAGATATACCCCAAACACACTTCGAACAAATTTTTTTTTTTTTTTTTGGTTTCAAAGTCTGATTTTAGAATTTTTTATCTTATTTTTTTGTTTAAGTGTATTTTTTTAAGAGAATATGAAGTTAATTGCTTTGGTCAAGGTGTTTTCTGTGTTTTGAAGTCCAAAACATGCATAAATATTACATAACATCACATAACTTGCAACATAAAATGTATATAAAGGATATATATTTTAAAATGAGCCCTCAAAATTATTAATTTTGATCTTGGAATTATGCTCTGAGGCTTGAATCTGATGATCAAATAAAAGTTAATCAATTAGGAATGGTTTTCCCCTGGTTTTGTTGGTTAGTCTCAAATTAGTGGTTGGATTATTAATGAAATAGGAAAATGGTAAAAAAATGACCCAGCTAGAATGAATTTCTGGCTTAAAAATGGCTTTGAATTGGTCAATCCGCTGCGAAAAGCCTTCCAGCAGCTTGCCTCCTCTTCCTCTTATTTCCACCTTGAAATCATTAAAATATGGAAAAATTATCCGTTAATCCACTTCCTGAGTGGCACCTCGGTATCACTTAATTTAGGAGTGATTTGAGATCGGTTTGTGACAAATAAGCCTCAGTCCGTTCCTAACGTTCTTGATCTTGCATGATTAGAGTTTCTTGATGGTGGTTTGGATGGATTTTGCTGGAACCAACCCTCACTATACCACACTGTGCCTTCCTGTACTGAACCAAACATCCTTGAATTGAGAAGGCCTCGGTATGGTTTATCAATATTTAAAACCTTGGTTTTAATATAAATATGGTTCTCTGAACCACATTAGGGCTAATTCAAGATTTTTTGTTGACTTAAATTCATTTTTAACAAAAATGTTATGTGGATTGATTTCAGCCCCTGAAAAGAACATGGATTATGGACATATTGTCATTTTGGCTTGAAACCCTTGTTTGTGAGGCATTAGATTGTTTGTTGCATCAGTTGGAATTGCTTGACAAGTAGGCCAAAGCAAGAGTTCTATGGGCCACCTCAATAAGTAGTAGCAATAGAATCGGTGAAATCCTGATGCTGTGGGTGGATGTCGAGAGGATGAAGGGGAGAAGAACTTTTATGATGAAGACTAAAAAACATGGCAGAGAGTGTAGGAAAAGTATTGAACCGAATTGGCAGTGTTCTAATGTACCAAACTAAATTGGACCTAGTTTTCCTTCTTTTTTTTTCCCCAAATTCTTTTGATAGTTTCTCATTTTTTTCCTTCTTCTATATGGTATACTCAATTTTAACAATTTTTTATTTAAAGTTACAAAGCTTTTCATTCATGTTGAAAAGTACTTTATAGTGACAAATGAAATTAAAGCATATAAATATATCATTAATGCAAATGTAAGTAACCAACAACTGTAAGGATATTTTTTAAATTACACGAATAAGAATTTGAAATATATAAGTTATATATAATAATCACATAATAAATAATACGTATTAATAAGGATGGCAACAAGACGGGGTAGGGACAGAGATCCCAATCTCCATCTTTATTTCTACAAAAGAATATAATCCCCATCTCCGCTCCGTTTCCATTAGTGGGGAATTTTTTATCCCCATCCCCACCTCATGGGGAATGACAAATCTTTGTTCCCGTCCTATCTCCCTCGCATCCGCACCCTACCCTATTCCTCTCCTACTAATATATGTGAATTTTCAATAAAAATTATGAGTAATTTTGTAGATAGGAAAATATGTAAAGATACTATAGTAATTAAGTATGGAACCAATATGGTCAGGATGGGGTAGGACAGGGATATATTTATTCCCATCCTCGCCTTGTCTCTGTCCCCATCCTTGCCTTGTCTCTATCCCCATCCTCACAAAAGGAGGGGAATCTTTGCCCTGAATGAGGTCAGGTAGGGCGGGTCCTTACTTTATGGGTTAACATTGCCATTCTTATGCACTAACATCTAATATATGATAGAATGTCTGTACGACTCGGCATTGGTGTCTTGCTTGTAATTTGAGCCTAGGAGGCCAACCTAGCTCTCATATGCATCGCAGGTCCACTAGGTTGGATCACCATATTCAGCTCTATTTCATGTCTTGTCATCTTGTCCTTGGTGTGTGATGGGATACTGGCCTAGCCATGCAAAGATTGCGCTAGCAAAATTCGATTTGTATCACAAAAAATCAAGATTTTGCTTGATATGAGTAGAACATCCTTAGATTTGCAACATATCACGAAATCATGCCAAGGTTCTAAATTTTGAACAGATTTCCCTGCATTTTTCTTTTTTGAAGGATTTAAGATGGGAAAAAGAAGAGAGGGAGAAGGAGAATGGGTGGAGCTGAACCTAATTTTGGGCTGCTTCTTTCTTTTGATTCAAATCTTTTGAAAAATGGTGAAGATTTCAAGTTTTCCGAGAGAGAGAGAGAGAGAGAGAGAGTCTTGCTGTCTCTTTTAACTCACCCCCACCCCGACTCAAGGCCGGATTGGCCTGAACAAAATGGTTTAGCATGGTTCAGATCGATTTGTGCCAGTTTGGGGCGCTCCCAAGAAACACAATTAGGTGCATTTTCATGTGCCAATGTGCAAAAATTGGAGTTTGGGAGCAACCAAATTGGTGATATTAGATTTGAAATGAGGGAAAGGAATTTGGTGATCCTAATTAAGCAGACTAATGCTTGCACCTAAGATAAAGGTGAATGTGGATTTTATAGAGTTGTTAAAGATCCCTGAAAAGACTTCTCTCTTGGAAAGGCATGCAAGTCCATTTGAAACTTGCTGCAATACCTAGCTTGATAACAGGGAAGTACAAGATTACAAGATCAGGCACTTACCATGTTGAATGGACTGGCTTTGAAAAAGAAATTGATGTTAAGAATTTGACCACTTCCCTTCTTCCTTCTTTCCTTCTTTCTTTTTTGTTTTCCCTTCCTTTCTTTTTTTCTTCTTCTTCTTCTTCTTGTTCCCCTCTTTCCTTTATCTCTTTCTCTTTCTCTTTCTTGCCCTGCATGGTTGGTTTTTGGTGTCCCGCCCTTGTCCTGGTCCTGTTTTCCATAAGAACAAGTTGGGATGGCTGGGACACTCCCTGTTTCATCAAAACTTAAAACCTTAATATGGCATGCATACCTCATTGGTCCCTAACTGACATGGTATCAAGCAATATGCTGTAATGACTGGTTTAGGGCCTGGGCAATTATTTGGTACATAGATCTCATGCACAATTGATTTTACAAAAGATATGTTTGAAATTAGTGCAACAGCCTAGGAAGGGGATTGACATCTCTACTATGTAACTTGAGGAGCAAGTGTTGAAAATTTCAAGTTTGTCGATGTGTACCACCAATGGTGCAACACAATAAACATTGACAATAGTTTGTAGTTCATATTAATGTAAATATCATCGGTGCATCAGTATGTTTACTATATGTAGTACGGAGCCTAAATATGGCATATTCCAAGCAAATCCTGAAGATTTTACAAACATCTGCTTTATCTCTGCAACATTTAAGCATGCAAGTGTTGGTATATTAGTCTGAGTATGATCATTTGCCATTTTATTGTGGCTCTTCTGTATCTAACAATATTGCTAATTATATAATTTGAAGATCATCAAGTCAACTGGATTGAGCCATGCATATGAACAAGCTTTCTGGCTTCTGGGTTTTGAATTGGTTGATATTTTGCATGACATGTGGATGCTCTTAGGCCTTGCTTGAAAGGACCTGTTCACTGATGGACATGCTTATGTATGTTCCTGTGATTTTCAGATGAAGTTGCCATACTAGAACAATCTAACTGAAATGCTTGCATTGCAGGGATGGACTAGCAGGATGCTACCTGAAATCCTAAAGTTTCTCCATTGTCCTCATCTTCATCAAATTACTATATTTTTATGAGTAATTATAGGCTATCATTATAATGTTAACTCTGACATTGGATATGGCAATCTCTCCTACTTAGTGCTCAGAGGAGGTAAGTGTTCTATATGCTCCTGTGCGTCTTCCCAGGTTGTTGACAAGGAGATGGGTGTAAAGGAAAGAAACTTTTCTATTTATGATATTTTTTTATGGTAATGTATAATTCAAATCATGTGTCTGTATAGCTTTTTAAATTGTTAAGTTGGTAAAATAATTTATGCCTGTATATTATGCAATCTGATCCGATTCTATAACTGAAACAAGGCATGAAAAAGCTGGAAGACTTGCTGCTGTATAGCATGTGCTCTGACCTGTACTGATATTAGAATTTTTTTTTGTCGAAATATCCATCATCAAGCAATGCTAGCAGTTGACTTGTTGAAGGACATTATTGATAGCCCCATTTCTTGTTGAAAGACATTCTGCTTTTTTTTTTTTTTTTGGTACAAAAGACATTCTGCTTTGGCTACTCTGTCAAAAAAATGCCAAGATGCACCACTTTTAAAAACAACTGACATCTGCTTTCTTGGGTTGCAAAAGCTCCTTTAGACCAAAATTTTTGTTTGGGTATTTGTGAGGGTGGTTTGTTTAGCACTGCCTGAATTCTTTATTTCTGAGTTCGGTTAACCCTTGGGTCCGTTATGTTCTGAACTAGATTCAAGTGTATCCATGTATGGTTGTACTAACAAACGGGTACAATCAGGAGTGGGCACAAGGCTGGAGTCGTTTTTTAAACCCTTTTGACACCGGTTTTAGAGAAAGAGGGTGGGAAACAATTTTTTTTGTAAAATGATGTTAAAGTGAAAATGTTATTTTAAATGGTATTTTTTACTTTCATCTCATGTCCCCCTTTCTTTGCTTCATCAGCGGAAAGCGAAAACTGGCATGATGGAGGTCCGGTTAGAAATTGCTACTTAAAGTGGTAAGTGGCAAGTGGCAATTGTTATTAAGAAATTGCAACTTGAAGTTGCGATTTTATTTGCACTGAAATTATCACTTTAAGTGCAATAAAAATCATCATTTCAAGTGGTGATATTTTCAGTGTCACACATTCCGACAGAAATGGCCACTCTCGGTCCCATTTCTCTCACCCAACAAGGGAGCTTAAATCTCAGCCTCCTGCTCCCAGAAGAAGGTCGACAGAAATCAGCACCATACTTCATCCCTTTAATTCTTTCAAAAACCCTTTCTCTGGGCTTTTAAGCTCCCCATTCTCACTAGCAACTCCGACTTTCAGGATCTCAACACGCCGTCACCCGTCTCTACGCCTTTAAGCTTCCTTTCATTAGGCTGTTTCGCCCTTAGATAATTCTTCGTGAGCCCAGCCACCAAGACTTTCTTTCCCTTCAAGTAGAGATTCACATGCCCTTAGTTCCTTAAACATGGCATTTTTTAGCTTAAATTGAAGAATAATGCTCTTTAATTGTTCCTGTGACTTTTATTTAGAAGAAACAGTAATCAAATAACATTTAGTAGTATAGTTTTGATTTATCAATTGGAATTTAATTTTGATTTTATCTTTGGACTTTTTATTTCCTTGAGTTATTTTTTGGTATAAATGTACCTTTCTTTATATTATTTTTTGAAGTGTAGTTGTTGAGAGTTTTTTTGAAGTAAAGTTGAGGAGATGATTTAGATGCTTTAAAATTACTAGACCATATCTTACGGTTTTGCTAGAAACATAAAGTTAGGGCAATGGGTTTTAATAGAGCTGCTGTATTTTTTGATATATATGTAGAGATAAAAATATAGGAGCATAAATAAATATGAAATTTTTTTTTTATTTTTTTGTATCATCTGGATGCACAAGGATATTGGCACAAGGAACTTAGATATTGGCACAAGGAACTTACACTATAAGAAAATACTGAAATAGCGACGTAAATTTAGCGACGCATCGTTGCGTCGCTAAATTGCAACCACATTGCGATGCCTCCGCGATAACAAAACATTGCGATGCAATTAACGAATTAGAGACTCAATAAACCAAAAAATCAAAAAAAATTAATTTTTTAATTTAGCGACTCGAGTAATGCATCGCAATATTTTTAAATTTAATTTTTATAAAATAGAATTATGAAATATAAAATATTGCGATGCAACTCAGTGCATCGCAATGTTTTTTAAAAAATTAATTATGTTAAATAGCGATGTAATAAATCATAAAATTAAAAAAATTATTTTTAATTTAACGACGCACTAATTACGTCGCAATAATTTTAAATAAAATTAATATTTATAAAATATAATTATGAAATAAAAATATTACGACGCAACTCAGTGCGTCGCAATGTTTTTAAAAAAATTAATTATGTTAAATAGCGACGTAATAGCGACGCAATAAATAGTAAATTAATAAAATAATTTTTTATTTAGCGAGCAAGTATTGCGTCACAATGTTTTTTTAAAAAAATAAATTTTATAAAAATATTAAAAAGAATTATGAAATAAAAATATTACGACGCAACTGAGTGCGTCGTAATGTTTTTAAAAAATAAATTATATTAAATAGCGACACAATAGCAATGCAATAAAATAGTAAATTAATAAAAATAATTTTTAATTTAGCGATGCAAGTATTTTTAAAAAATTAAATTTCATAAAAATATAAATAAAAGATAATAAAAATAAAATAAAACATTGCGACGCAATGAAATGCATCACAATTATTTTAAAAAAATTAATTTTGGTATATGCATCGAATTGGTCATCGCCGATCGGGATCGATCATGGCTTCGATCGATCGCAACCGTCGGATCGTCGATCGGATCGATCGCGACGGTTCGAGATCGTTCATCGCCAACCGGGATTGATCATGGTTTGGATCGATCGCAACCGTCGGATCGTCGCCGATCAGATCGATCGCCACGGTCCGAGATCGATCGGTCGTGGTCGATCGAGATCAGGGCTTGGATCGATCGCAACCGTCGGATCGTTGGTGATCGGACTGATCGCCACGGTGCGAGATCGATCGTGGCCGATCGGGATCAGGGCTTAGATCGATCGCAACCGTCGGATCGTCGGCGATCGGACCGATCGCCACGGTCTGAGATCGGTCATGGCCGATCAGGATCAGGGCTTGGATCGATCGCAACCGTCGGATCGTCGTCGATCGGACCGATCGCCACGGTCCGAGATCGGTCGTGGTCGATCGGGATCAAGAATTGGATCGATCGCAATCGTCGGATCGTCGCCGATCGAATCGATCGCAACGGTCCGAGATCGGTCGTGGCCGATCGGGATCAGGGCTTGGATCGATCGCAATGGTTGGATCGTCAGTGATTGGATCGATCGCCACGGTCCGAGATCGGTCGTGGCCGATCGGGATCAGGGCTTGGATCGATCGCAACCGTCGGATCGTCGGCGATCGGACCGATCGCCACGGTCCGAGATCGATCGTGGCCGATTGGGATTAGGGCTTGGATCGATCGCAACCGTTGGATCGTCGGCGATCGGACCGATCGCAACGGTCCAAGATCGGTCGTGGCCGATCGGAATCAGGGCTTGGATCGATCGCAACCGTCAGATCATCGGCGATCGGACCGATCACCACGTTCTGAGATCGGTCATGGCTGATCGGGATCAGGGCTTGGATCGATCGCAATCGTCGGATCATCGGCGATCGGACCGATCGCCACGGTCCGAGATCGGTCGTGGCCGATCGGGATCAGGGCTTGGATCGATCACAATTGTCAGATCGTCGCCGATCGAATCGATCGCAACGGTTCGAGATCGATCATGGCCGATCGGGATCACAACTTGGATCGATCGCAACTATCGGATCGTCGGCGATCGGACCGATCACCACGGTCCGAGATCGATCGTGGCCGATTGGGATCGATCGTGGCCGATCGGGATCAGGGCTTGGATCGATTACAACCATCGGATTGTCGGCGATCGGACCGATCGCCACGGTCCGAGATCGGTCGTGGCCGATCGGGATCAAGGCTTGGATCGATCGCAATCGTCGGATCGTCGGCGATTGGACCGATTGCCACGGTCCGAGATCGGTTGTGGCCGATCGAGATCATGGCTTGGATCGATCGCAATCGTCGGATCGTCGGCGATCGGACCGATCGCCACGGTCCGAGATCGGTCGTGGCCGATCGGGATTAGGGCTTGGATCGATCGCAACCGTCGGATCGTCAGCGATCGGACCGATCGTCACTGTCCGAGATCGGTCGTGGTCGATCGGGATCAGGGCTTGGATCGATCGCAACCGTCGGATCATCGGTGATCGCAACTATCGAATTTTTTATCAAATATATTTATCAAATAAAATTATTGCGATGCAAGTTAGGGCGTTGCAATATTTTTAAAAAATAAATTATGTTAAATAGCGATGCATTAGCGACGCAATAAATCAGAAAATTAAAAAAAAATTAATTTTTTAAACTGCGATGCATGTATTGCGTCGCAATATTTTTAAAAAATAAATGTTTTAAAAAATAAAAAAAAATATTACGACGCAACTGTTTGCATTGCAATTATTTTCAGAAAACATAATTTTTATCAAATATAATTATCAAATAAAATTATTACGACGCAAGTCGTAGCGTCGCAATTATTTTTTTAAAAAATTATGTTAAATAGCGACGCAATAAAAAGAAAATTTAAATAAATTATTTTTTTTGCGACGCACGTATTGCGTCGCAATAGTTTAAAAAAATAAATATTGTAAAAAAATTAAAATAAAATATAGCGATGCAAACATTTGCGTCGCTATTATTTTCAGAAAAATTATTTTAAATAAAATATATTTATCAAATAAAATTATTACGATGCAATTAAAGCGCCGCAATGTTTTAAAAAATAAATTATGTTAAATAGCGACGTAATAAACTAAAAAATTAAGAAAAATTAATTTTTATAATTGCGACGCATGAATTGCATCGCAATATTTTTAAAGCAAATAAATATTTTTTTAAAAATAGAAATAAATTATTGCGATGCAAACTTTTGCGTCGCAATTTTTTTTAGGAAAATAAAATTTATGAAATAAATTAACAAATGAAAATATTGCGACGCAATAGCGACGCATTTTCTTAGAAAATAAAAAATTTCCGCTGAAAATTGCCGCCAAATTAGCGACTCATTAGCGACGCAATTATTTGCGTCGCTAATTTTTGCAGAAAATAAAAAAAATTTTAAATTTGCGACGTATTAGCGACGCAAATTTCGTCGCTAATCCAAAAATGTGTCGCTAATCCCTAATATAAACCCAATCGCGCCCAGCCCCCCCAGTCCTCTTCTTCTTCCTCCTCCTCTAACCCTAACCGCCGCCGTCCCTCCTCCGTTGCACCCGCCCTCTCCCCCGGCACTAGGAACCACCGACGGCAGCCTCCCCCCCACCGTCGACGTTCCCTACAGACCGAGGTAGGCCCCCCCCTCCCCCCCTTCCCTTCCCTCCCCCAACCCTCTGCCCTTCGGTTTCACTGATGCCATGGCCACGACAGCGGCCGTGGCTAGCGGTGGCCTGGCCACCGTTTAAAAAAAAATTGGTTGGGGTGGGGTTTTTCCCCCACCCCTGAGGCGCCGGCCACGGCGCCGACCGTCGTCTCAGGCCATGGCCGCGGTCGTTGCCAGAGACGATGGCCACGGCCGCTGCCGTGGCCGGCGGTGGCCTGGCCACCATAAAAAAATAAAAAAAATTGGTTGGGGTGGTGTTTTTCCCCCACCCCTGAGGCGTCGGCCACTGCGCCGACCGTGGTCTGAGACGATGGCCATGACTGCTGCCAAAAAAATAAAAAAAATTGGTTGGGGTGGGGTTTTTCCCCCACCCCTGAGGCGCCGGCCACGGCGCTGGCCATGGCCATCGTCTCAGGCCACGACAGCAGCCGTGGCCGGAGACGTGGCTGGCGGTCGCCTGGCCACGGTGGCCAAGCCACCGTTTAAAAAAAATTAAGTTAAAAATGAGTTTTAAATATTTAATATTATATTTATTTACTATTAACTTATAACATAATATTTATATTAATATTTAATATTTTAAACACTATTATATATTTATAATATATAAATATTTATTTTTAAATGATTAATATTTATTAACTTGAATACTAAATTATTATATATATATTTCTAAATATTAATATTTTATATTAATATGTATTATATATACATAATTATTAAATATTTATAATATTGAAATATATGATATTTTTAAAATGAGTTAAAAAAGAACCTTAATTTTTATCAGAACATTTTATAATCTAGCAAAAAAGAAAGGGACCATGTAGAACATAAAAAAGATTTATAATAAAATTTAAATAAAATTTTAAAACATGATAACTAAAATTGGAGCTCTAAAAATATTTTATAATTTAATATCATATTCAATGATTTAGAAATAGTAACACCATATTCAATGATTTAGATTATTAATATCATATTTTTTATATATAAATGTTTAGAAATAGTAATATCATATTCAATGACTATTATTAGGAGTTGTGCCTTTCATTTTCATGACTGTTTCTCACATGTGGCTTTAGAGAATTGGCATGATATATCATGTTGGTTCAATAAGCTGCCAAGCCTATTTTATTTCTTTATAGCTGTTTATGCAATAATATTTGTGCATTTGTAGTTATTTACAATTGTTATGTCTTGATTATTTACATTCTGCTTCAAATTGAATGATGCATTAAATTATGTAATGCTAGAATGAAAGTCTTGTTGTAGTTTTATTTAATTTTCAGCAACAAATTAGTAGTTTCAATGATTTATATTTTAGTCTTCACAAACATTTATATTCGACATAATAATCTTAAGAAGTCAGTGACTATATATAGAACACTATTCCTATATATGTATAATTGACAAGAATTTATGAATAACAAGCATAAGTTCGATTGTCTTCGGATTTCCATATTATTAATCACAGCACTATAACCTTTAGACCCGTTTGAGAATTTGTAAGACTTAGTCTTGCAAATTCTCAAATTGTCCTGGTGGACAGTTTGAGAATATTTTTTGCGATATGTTAGTCTGCTATTAATCATCGTTGGTTGAGATTGCGGTTTGTATTTGCTCATACGTTCTCCTAGTGTGGCATATATGCCACACATTTAGGAGAACATATGGGGAAATGCTGCTGAAATTTCAACGTAACCGATCGATGATAATTAATAGCAGAATAACATATCACAAAAAATATTCTTGAATGGGATAGGGCCTTACCTTTTAGACATGGAGTGAAGGTGGAATTAATTTAGGACACTTGAATGCTTGTGAAGTCTCATGATTGAACGGACCGCCTTGCGGCCCGACCCGAACTCAAGCCCTAGCATTAGCCTGGCATGAACCTGTGCCTCGGTCCTTGCTAGCACGCCAAGGATCGTAGCCGTGGCCCGGCCTTGCAGGGTAGGGACCTTAGTTGTGTAAAAGAAAATTGGTTTAGTTATAAATGATTTAAATGGTTGTTATTAACCTTAGTTGTGTAAAAGAAATAATTTAGTTATATATTAGTAATGCTAATATAGTTTTATATTGTGGTTTCCTTTAATGGTTTACCAGAAATTGTATAAGTCGGTCAAAAATGAGCGGGGCTCGCTCGTGGATGTATGCAAGGATAAAAGATGGCTTGCTTAATCCAGATTTTCTGAATGGATTGGAAGAATTTATCGCATTTGCATGTAGCCAACCTGAATGGATGGATGGGCCTAGGATTAGGTGCCCATGCAACTTCCACAGGTGTCAGAATAAAGCCTACAGAGATGTTGAAACTGTTAAGGTGCATTTGTGTAAAAAGGGGTTTGTTCCTGATTACGATGTTTGGTACTGTCATGGTGAACCAGAGGAAATTCCAGCAGCTTGTTACAAGCCAACAAGTGTCAATTCCCGTAGATGAACCATTTGTGAATTTAAACACATATGAAGAAATGGTGATGAATGCATCGGGTAATGAATTCAATCAGAATACATTTATGGAAGAACCAAATCCAGATGCACAGCAATTTTATGATATGTTGCGTGCTGCAAATCAAGAATTGTATCCTGGTTGTGAGGGTCATTCCCAGTTGTCTACGGCTGCTCGGTTGTTGAATATTAAGGCAGAACATCGATTATCAGAAAAGGCGTTCAATTCTGTAGCTGGGTTAATCAAAGAAATTTTGCCAAATGATAATGTTGTAGCAGACAGTTTTTACTCAACGAAGAAGTTGTTGCGTGGGCTTGGGCTCCCAGTTAATAAGATCGATTGTTGCTTGAACAATTGTATGATATATTGGGGTGAAGACTCAGAGCTGAGATGGTGTAAGATTTGTGGGCAATCGAGGTACAAAAATGCGAAGGGGGAGCTAGTACAAGTAGGAGGAAAAGTGTGCCTTACAAGAGGATGCATTACTTTCCTCTTACTCCACGCCTGCAGAGATTATACAGATCTGAGGCTACAGCTGCTGATATGAGATGGCATGCCGAACATGAATCTAAAGAGGATGAAATGCGGCATCCATCAGATTCAAAAGCTTGGAAGCATTTCAATGAAAATCATCCTGATTTCGCTGAAGATATAAGGAATGTGAGATTAGGTCTTTGTACCGATGGCTTCCAACCATTTGGTCAAGCGGGGCAACAGTATTCATGTTGGCCTGTGATACTGACTGTATATAACCTTCCTCCATGGAAGTGCATGAAAGATACTGCAATGTTTTTAACAGTTTTGGTTCCAGGACCATCAAATCCAAAGGAAAAGATTGATGTCTTCCTGCAACCGTTGGTGGCCGAATTGAAAATGTTGTGGGAAACAGGAGTCGTAGCCTACGACATTTCTATGAAACAGAATTTCATCATGAGAGCTGCTTTGATGTGGACAATAAGTGACTTCCCGGCATATGCAATGTTGTCTGGTTGGAGCACTGCTGGACGTCTGGCATGCCCTCATTGCATGTATGATTCGGATGCATTTACATTGCAGAAGAGTGGTAAGCAGTCATGGTTTGATAATCATAGGAAGTTCTTGCCCCCAAATCATCCTTACAGGCGTAACTTGATCGCCTTCCGGAAGAACAAAGCAGTCACAAAATTCGCCGAACCGGTTAGGTCCGGCACGGATATATTGATACTATAGAGCATTTGGGGTTGAGGTATGCTTGGGAACCGATGCAGATAGAATAAATGGCCGTATATGTAAAGAACATAACTGGAAGAAGCGGAGTATATTTTGGGATTTGCCTTATTGGAGCACAAATCTCATCCGGCACAACTTGGATGTTATGCATATCGAGAAAAATTTCTTTGATAACATATTTAACACGGTGCTAAACATCCCGGGAAAAACCAAAAGACACTGCAAAGTCAAGAGAAGAACTTAATCAGTATTGCAGAAGAGGTGATTTGAGGAGGAGTGCCGACGGGACCTATCCTAAAGCCTGTTACACTCTTGACAGAAATTCACGAGAAGTTTTATGTAACTGGCTTAGAGGGTTAAAATTTTCCAGATGGTTATGCCTCAAATATCGGTAGGTGTGTGGACATGCATAAGCTCAAGTTGTTCGGCATGAAGAGTCACGACTGCCATGTTTTCATGCAACGGTTATTGCCTATAGCTTTTCGTGAGTTGCTTCCGCAACATGTCTGGAAGGCATTGACGGAGCTCAGCTTGTTCTTCAAGGAGTTATCTGCCGCAGTCATTACTTCTGCATCCATGGCAAGGCTTGAGGAGGAAATTCCAATTATTTTATGCAAGCTGAAGCGAATATTTCCTCCAGTTTTTTTGACTCAATGGAGCATTTACCGGTTCACTTGCCATACGAAGCGAGCATAGCTGGTCCCGTGCAGTATCGCTGGATGTATCCTTTCGAGAGGTAAATATATACATCATTAAGACATGTTGACATTTCAAATATTATTTCATTGCGAGAAAATTGGTTAATTTTTTGTTTCAACTTTACATATAGGTACCTTAAGAAGTTAAAAAATAATGTGCGTAATAAGGCAAGGGTTGAAGGTTCTATATGCAATGCACACTTGGTCGAAGAAGTTTCAGCTTTTGCCTCGCATTACTTTGAGGGTCACGTCCACACGAGGAGCCGAAATCTTGGTCGTAACGATGACGTATGTGTGGACGAAGGAGAACCTAATGACGGTAGAATATCAATTTTTAAAGGTATCGGCCGTTCATTTGGGGGGCAGAAGTCAAGAAATCTTAGCGATATGGAGTATAATGCAGCACATTATTACATCCTAATGAACTGTAGAGAAGTCGATCCATATATTGAGTAAGTGTATACTTCAATGCTTAATTGGAACTTCTAATTTAAATTACAATATACCATAATATTTAATTGCTAACATAAGTTTTAATCCTTATCATCCCATAAGGATGTATTGTGATAGACAACGACAGATGAATCCCGACATCAGTCAAGTTGCAATTGGACAGAAGTTAGAAACGGAGTTCGCTTACTGGTTTTATGAATTTGTGAGTAGTATCACTCAATCAATTTCAATAATGGCTTTTATTTTTTGAATTGGTTGTGAATAGCTTATTAATTTATAGGTAAACGGTCCATGGTCCACAACCGATAATATTTTCATTAAATGTCTATCGCAATGGCCATTGAAGACCGTAACAACCTCTACTGGCTATTTTGTTAATGGGTACAAATTTCAGATTGAACGATTAGCAGCTTCAAGAGGCACGCAGAACTGGGGCGTGTGTGTTAAAGGAGAAAGTGTTGGAGCAAATATGCAGGATTATTACGGAAAGTTAGTAGAGGTGGTTGAAGTTGAATATCCCGGTTGGCCTATGAAACGAACCGTATTGTTTCGTTGCGATTGGTTCGATCCGACAGTTCCTGTGGGCAAAAGGGTTCATAACGACTACAATTTGGTTGAAGTGAACCATCGACGAAGATTGCAGAAATATGACCATTCATCCTTGCATCCCAAGCTCAGCAAGTGTTTTACTGCGGATATCCAAGTTTGCGCAACGACAAGCGAGATTGGTGGGCTGTTTCTAAAATCATCCCACGTTCAACAATCGTATTAGAGGAGAGTTCATCAAGTCAATCAGCCGAGTGCCCTGCATTTCAAGAGGATGAGATGGAAATGCATGCAATTGAGGATGACACAAGGGCTCCTGAAACATCACTTAGAGATCCAAATGGTGATGTCCAAGAAATTGCGGATGCAAATGTTCGGTTTCCTTCCGATGATAATGAAACTGAATCGCAGTCCGATACGGCATCGGATGTTGAACCAACATTTCACGAAACAAATGACACCGATTAAACATAGAGGTTTTTTTAAATTCAACTTTATTTTATAAGTGTTAAATTTTTACATAGTCAATCATTAATCGTAATTTAATTGCATGAATCTTTAGTATTTTCAGTATGACGGGCAGAGGTAGATCTACCGACGACATACGGAGTGAGCAGGGACGTAGCCCTGCTGCATCAGATCACATGAGCTTTGGAGATGGAGAGTTCGGATCTCCATACATCGCACAACCTTCGATCTCTCTAGCAGTCGGTGGTGATCCTGCATTGGTATTACCATCCAGCCGATCGGCACATACCTCCGAGAGTTCTTCCACCATCGGCCGCACCGTACTTCGATTGGATGCTCATGGGCTGTAAGTATATACTAATTAAAAATATATGTTTATGTTTTTAAGTCAATTACTTATAAACATGCATTTTTTTAACAGATTTATTGAGCAGCATCATGTATCGAGCCACATCAGCTCCGTATTTCAGAGGCGTGCAGATCCCAGTGGCTACGATTGGCGCCACGTATCTGCAGCCACGAGGGAGTTTTATTTTTCTGAGTTTCAGGTAAACTTATTAAATACAATTTATCACTGATATAAAATTTCTTAATCTTAATAAATTCTGAAACTAACTATTTATTTTAATGTAGAAAAGTTTACGTGGGACCCTGCCAGCCATGATGCCATTAGGGCAGCATGGGAGGCTCTTACGGGACGCCGATACTCCGACATGCTTCATCGTTGGAGGTCATCGGGTCACCGTCCTGCGCATATGCCAGAGGGTATTTGGCACGAGTGGCAGCAGGCCTGACAGTCCAATGGCTGGCACAGGAGGTCCGCATCAGCCAGTACGAACGCCGATCCGAGAGGGGCGGTCCTGGCACGGGTCTCTCCCGCCACACTTCAGGCTCCATTTCGATTCAGGAGCACAGACGCCGTATGGTAAGAAAACATAAATAATTTAATTACTAATTTAGTTATTTATAAATATTTACATTAATATCAATTTTTTATTGTTATAGTCTGAGCAGGAGGGCGGAGATCCTGGTGAGTTTCGTCTATTCAGGGCGACACACACCAGGAGGGACGGTTCCTGGGTCGATACGCGATCACGGGAGGTTGCGGTAAGAAATTAGCTTTATGTAGTACCTGTTTAATTTCTAAAATTTTATTTAGAGAAATTTATTGATTCATTTATTGTTGATTTTATAATTCAAAGACACGAGTTGAGGAGCTTCACTCCCAGGCATCGCAGGTCGACTCCACTGATGGGGAGACGCCCGTCGAACTCTCAGCAGAGGAGAGTCGACGTGTGTTTTTGGAGGCTGTTGGTGCCCAGCCGCGAGACCACAGGGTCTATGGTCTGGGCACTAGAGCTTCTGTATATTTTTCCCATCAGGCCTTCAGCTCGCGATATTCTAGTGATATTCCTGCCGAGCATTTAGACGATATTCGAAGATCTATTACGGAGGAGGTTCAGCAGGAGTTCGAGCACGAGTTCGAGCAGCGTATGCGAGGCCATCAGCAGGAGCTTGCAGACGTGCGAGATCAGATGCGTCAGTTGCAGGATATGGTTAGCCGCATGTCGCAAGGTTTTCAGCCTCCATGTGATTGCACGGATTCTTGATGTATTTTTTTTACTTTTTATATTTTGTACATGAAAACTTCAAAATTTTAATATATTAATTATTTTTAAAATTGAATGATTATTGTTTGGATCAATATGAGTGAAGAATGTTTCGATCAATATTTAAATGTAACGAAATTGTATTAACCGTTTTAATTTTTAATATTTTATTTTTTTTAAAAAATTAATTAGCGACGCATTAGCGATTAAAATTGCATCGCTAATATTTTTAAAATATTATTATTAAATATTTCGACGTAATGATCTGGCATCGCAATATTTTTAAAAAAATTAAATTAGCGACGCATTAGCGACTAAAATTGCATCGCTAATATATCTAAAATATATTATTATTAATATTGCAACGTAACTAAATGCATCGCAATATTTAATAATAATAATTTAGAAATATTAGCAATGCAATTTTAGTCGCTAATGCGTCGGTAATTTAATTGTTTTAAAAAATAAATTAATTAATTAGCGACTCAATTGCGACGAAATTTTTTATCGCAAATATTTTTAAAAAATTATTTTTAAAATTAGCGATGCATGTATGTTGCGTCGTAATATTGCGACGCATTTAATTGCGTCGCAATATATTGCGACACTTTTATTGCATCGCAGAGAGTCGCTGTTAAGCGACGCAATTGCGACAAATTGAGATTGCGACGACCATCGTAGCGACGCCGCAATTGCGTCGCTAATGTGTCGCTATAGGGTATTTAGCGACGCATTAGCAATGCATTTGGGTGTCGCTATATTTAAATTTTGTTGTAGTGTTAGGGGTTTACAAACCCAGCTGTAATCAGAAAAGGAAAATGAAAATACAAATAATATTTTTGCTTCAATTTTAGCTATGATATCATCATGAGAAATTAAGTGTTTTAGAGATTGGGAAGAGTATAATTAAAAAGACTTGTTTATCTTAATCTTTGCCATATGGTTCTTGAAAATTAATATGTGCTAAATGCTACTAAAAAATATGTATATTTAAATTTTGTTTATTTGTAGCTGATCTGAGATAAATTTTGATCACCTTTTTTGATGAAAGCTGTAAGAGTTCTGCTCTATTATGATGGATCAATTGAACATGGTCAAGAAGGGATACATTATAATCAACCTTCACGTAAATGTTTAAAATTGAGTACAGAAATACGTGTTGCTGAGTTGGTTGATCGGGTATATATTATTCTAAAAAATTCTGTACAAAGATATATCGCCAGATTGATGTGTAGATCTTTAACATTGCATCAAAAATACGTGCTTTATCCAATTGAGGACGACGATGATGTGGAGGATATGTTGACATTTTCCTTGAAATTTTTAAAATATCAATATATTGAACTATATGTTTTTATGGATGATGTTTCAGAGCCATATAGTATTGGTCATACAGAAGATGACTAGGACAGTTCTCCTGTAGCCCAGCAGTAGGAACATGTTAGGACTCTAGTGAATTTCCTAGTGATTGAAGGATTTATGCCAACAGTGAAAAGCGATGATGTGGTAAACAATCAGTTCAACTCTGATAGTCAGGGAATGGAGTCAAACGAGAGTGCAGATGATGACTATTGGTCTGAACATGATGACTCAGATGAAGAGCCAAATGAAGATGAAGAGTCATATGGAGATGATATAGTTCATGACACTAGCTTTAGTTCCATTCATGTATACAGTTATTCATAACCTATTCCAACTCAGGTACATGATTATCAAGCCTTTGTATATGAGCAAGTACCATAATTTTATAATGAGTTGAATTTGCATGCTGGCGGATGTGTCAGTACTTCGAGGGAGTTATCCTTCAATTCTCAATTTTGGGATCCGTCAATGACTAAGTTTGCTAAAGGATTGTTGTTTAATACTAGAGATGAACTGAAGAGAGCATGCGAAATGTATCACATCAAGAAGCATCGCATATATAATGTGCTGGAGTCAAAAAAAACTATTCTGATCTATGAAATGTGCCTCTTCAAGTAGTGTCCAAAGTTGTTAATGAATGTTGCATGATGTAAAGTTGAAGAAGCATGGATTTTTTGAGATACAAGGTATGATGAGCCGCACTCTTATTTATTCAGTAATTTAACTTGAGATATCAAACATATTAGTTCTCGAGTTATTAGTTATGCCGTTCGACACATTGTGGAGAAACATTCAAGTGTGAAATTTTTGTAGTTAATAATCTGGTTTTATTATGAATACTTGAATTCATGTGGTGTTCCAAGTCTGTTAAATTCTATATTATTATTTTATAGCAACATGATCTGAAGAGCTTAATATTGTTATTTTATAAAAAGCAGCAAGATAATCAAAATATAAAAGTATTGATATTTTAAAAAATTACATAATTTTTTTTTAACTAGAAATTTGTTCAAGTTGCCTGCTCTTTTGACACTGAAACCGATCTTTCGCTATCCAATATGATCGAAATAAATTAGACTTTAAGCAAAAAAAGAATGGAAAGAAAATGAATAATGTGCACACTAGGGGTATTTTCTTAGTTCCAACCGGAGAGCTAAAATAGATTGCAATCATTCAATTACCAGTGGCCCTATCAATTCCCTTCAAGTGGCATTCCAGAAAGATGACAAGTGGTCAAGTCAAGTCCAGTACTCCAGTTTGCATAGGTCTCATTTGAAGTTTGAGGCCATATAAAAGATATCGGGCCATGATGATTAGGCCCCCTAAAGCCACCAAGGTATACAAACACGGCATGATCCATGAGTTCACTGTGCTTGGAAGTGTGGATGGTGAAGGACCAGTCATACCTGGCAGCAACTGTTGGCACATCACTTTGATCATTAGTATCTCGCTTTTTTTTTTTTTAATATAGTTGTTGGGCTTGATACTCTCAAAGTAGAACCTAGAGTCAACAAGAAGAAACATAGTGAACCCATAAGCACGAATGATGATTGATCATGTTGCAATTGTAGCAACCTCTCTCATCTAATAACTGCAGCAGTCTGGTACTCGAACACTGGACGCAGAAAGAGAAGGCACATGTTGTTAAAAAAATAGTAAAATCATATGATATAAGAGAAAATATAAGATGAAGATGAAGGTCGAAAGGAATATGAATGCACCTAAGTAAGATGAAACTGCAAATTACTGATCTGAAAAATTATCCCAAAATCAAACCGGTAAAAATTTCATTTCCTATGCACTTGAAACTGCAAATTTTTGGCCGGTGCCAAAATCGGTTTTAAAAACGACTCCACAAGGTTGGAACGAGGATTTGTTCCACTATACCTTCAGTAGATGGCAAAGCCTCTTAACCACTAAGCAAGCCTCTATTTGTTATTATTGTCAGTTGAAGCTACTTTAAATATATTTTAATATTCCGTTATCAATTATTTCTGTTGAAAACGTAATCAATTATTGTTTACGCAAGCTGGAAATGATTTATGATTATCTTCTATTTATGCTATAATTAAAGAGTAGTATACAATGTCGATCCATGTGATTTATACAATAGTTTGTAGAATAAAAAATTTATAAATATTAATTATTTTTAATATATCTCGATTGATTTTAAAAACATCTTTAATATAATTTGGTCTTACTGCTCGATTCAGTGAACCGGATGCCTGGACCTGGCTGGTCTTTGATTTGGATTCAATAATTTTATTCCTACGACCCCAACTGCATAAGAGTGGCAGTGCATTTTCAGTCAAGGAGAACCAAACAGCCCGTGGGAATCTTCTTTACATCTGTTCCACCTTAAACTCTTCCAGATATGAGCTGTCCATGAGGTTCCAATTCATGTGTCTCTATATTTTACTTCCTTAAATATCTTTTATATGCCACTTTTAAGATTTAAATATATTTACCTCCTACGATGTTAAACCTAGCACCGAGACCCGGCCTGTAAAGCTTTAAGAAGCGTCTCGTGCCTCCTGCCCCTGCTCCATCCAAATTAGAACTCAAAGACTGTATGCTCTTGTTTATCATAGCACGTGCATAGCATGTGCTTCACGCTAGTTAGGCTGCTGTCCGTCTACTACTGGTTAAACTTATCTAGTGTTTGGTTCCTAAAAGGCTATCTCTGAATAAGTGTACAAAATAGCATTTATCTAGGGAATAGCTGAAGGAATAACCATCTTTTCAAAATAACAACTTTGCCATCAAGGAATAGCTCTAGTTATTTCTGGATTCCTTTGTAGTGTTTGATAGAAAAAATATTATCCATGGATAAGTGTACGGGATAGAGTTTGTCCTCTGGCTATCTCTAGGGATATTCCTTGACTATCCCATTGATCATATCAAATGCAAAAAAGGTAAATCCATAGGGTAACTTTTTTTTACTCTTATTTGGAGGGATAACCAGCTATTCCAGCATTTTCTAGGGAATAAATTGAGGGGATATCTCATGGTTAACCATGAATTATCCCTTTGGTTAACTTTATTCCCAGTTATCCCTTATAGTTATGGTTTTTCGAAATAAGAGGGGATATTCCTTGGATATCCCCTCTTATCCCCTATTTCAAACACTGCCTAAGGAATAAGTTTATGGGATAACCCATGTTTAAACATGGGTTATCCCCTATGGTTAAACTTTTTCAAAGTTATCCCCTGTAGTTATAGCTTTTGAAGATAAAAGGGGATATTCTCTGAATATCACCCTTTATCCCCTATTGCAAACACAACCTAATAGTTTTCAATTTCACGTAACATTGCCTCGTGCTGAATTTTTAGACAATGTGGGTGTGGCCACAAAAGAAATAGAAATTTGTTGATGAAGCTTTAATATCTCGTTTTCTCTAGGCTGTGTTTGATATGGAGGATAAGAGGGATATCCCCTGAATATCCCCCTTTATCCCCAAAAACTATAACTAGAGGGGATAGTTCTGAAAAAGTTTAACCAGAGGAAACATGGGTTATCCCCTGAACTTATTCCCTAGGGACCTCAGGAATAACTAGAGTTATCCCTTGATGGTAAAGCTGTTATTTTAAAAAGGTGATTATCTCTTGAGCTATTCCCTGGATAAATGCTATCTTGTACACTTATCCAAGAATAGCTTTTTATGAATCAAACACTAAGGTAGCGTTTGATAGGAAAAATATTATCCATGGATAAGTGTACGAGATAGAGTTTATCCCTTGGATTATTCCTAGGGATATCCATTGGCTATCTCATTGATCATATCAAATGCAAAAAGGTAAATCCATAGGATAACCTTTTTTTTTACTTTTATTTGGAGGGATAACCAGCTATTCCTGCATTTTTTAGGAAATAAATTAAGGGGATATCTCATGGTTAACCATGGATTATCCCTTTGGTAACTTTATTCCTTGCTATCCCTTATAGTTATGGCTTTTGGGAATAAGAGGGGATATACAGGGGATATCTCCTTTTATCCTCTATTTCAAACACTACCTAAGAGAATTCAAGCTCCCTTTGGCCAATTTCATGAATCAGTCTAGCATACCTTTTCTTTTACTTATCCCATCATAATACGGTAGTCTGTTTGAATCATCACATGGCTGCGAACCAAATCTATACGAAAGGTTGAGCCCAATGTTCAATCAAAAAAATACATTTCTTTGGCTGAAAAATTTCAGCAGTATTTATGGCTTGATTTGTGCATCCTAGTTAATGGTCGCCAAGAGTTTGGTGCAAGTGCATCTATTTATCGGCTCATAAATTTTTTTGAAATTAATAATTATCGTTAGTGTCAAATGAATTCCAAATAGTACTATTACGGTGATCTTAAAACATTGGTGTAATTTTATACTGGGATAACCTAATTCTCAGTGATGTAAGTTTGCTACGAGAAATACTAACAATTAAAGATTCTTGTAGTTTAAGATGACTACATTTGCTATATCAAGAGAATTTTGAATTATTGATGATGAAATATCAAAATTACCTTTGATAAATATATATATATATATTTCCTTTCTTTGAGCTGTCAGATCTTTAGTGGACAGAGAGATGAGAGATTGGAATTCTGATTAATGAAATCTCTTCTTCTTTCCCTATAATGTTGTGAATTAATGAATGATTACCTATATTTTAATTTCTCAACGACCATAACTGCCCCAGATGTCCTGAAAGTATGAAATGGAAGGCTTTACGTGGTATATCTAATTGATGTACTCAAGGGATTACAATATATGAAATATAAAGACGAGCTTAGCAATGCATGGCAATCAGGGCGGTTTGCGATGTCATGGATAAAGGCAGCTACATCATCCTATGAAGAGCAAAACATTCCAAACTTGATCAGGGATCACTCAAACGAGTGCCTCTGTTGGAAACTTTTCATGGACTCTAAACTGCCACCATAAGGCTGCCATACAGAAGACAAACAATCCTGAACAATGATACAACAAAACAAAAAAACATTCACAAATTGGCAAGCTGAATTTTGAGGCTAGATACTCCTGTTCCCGGTTTCCAAAGTTTCAAGAACAAAGCAAATATAATAATCTAAGTCTATCACCGGGGGCCTGACGCGTCTGTTTAGCCTATGTGCCAATCTAAAGCTAACACCACCTGTCGGAGGATAATAGTTTTGATGCAATGAACCCCAGAAACAACAAGGGACTTGACAAGAAAAGACAATATGAGCGTACCATCTCAAGGAAATGGAAAAAGATGTTACATATAAATGTAAATTTTGGCATTCAAAATAGGTTGATGAATCACTTGTGAGTCCCAAAAAGTCATAAATAAGGAATCAATGCTTTGGGCATACAAACGCAGACAACAAATAGATAATACATGTTTTCATACATTCTACTCTACCACCATATCTGTTGCTGCAGAAATCCGTTCTCCGACTCTGAATACGCTTCTGGCTTCTGATCCGGACACCGATTGCTCTACCTCGGAATGGAACCTGCAAGACAGTCCGCGCACAAAGGGTGATGTGGGGATTGCTCTCTACGGAGGACCCTCCTATGCCCAAATCAGTAGAGATTCACAGCAAGCAGATGTAAGGAGAAGACTCTCACAGAGGAGTTCCCCTTTTGGCGGGTGTTTACTCTCGAGAGCTCCGAGCTCAAGGGGAGTTTCAATGGAGAATGAGAGCCAGTGTAAGAATTGTGTAAAAAATGGGCGTAGAATGGCCGTACCTAAGAGGCTTGAGGGGGGTGGTCCGCGCACATAGGGTGCTATGGGGGTTGCCCTCTATGGAGGACCCTCATATGCCTAAGTCAGTGGTGATTCACAGCAAGCAGATGTAAAGAGAAGACTCTCACAGAGAAGTTCCCCTTTTGGCGGGTGTTCTCTTTCGAGAGCTCCGAGCTCAAGGGGAGTTTCAATGGAGAATGAGAGCCGGTGTAAGAACTATGTAAAAAATGGGCGTAGAATGGCCATACCTGAGAGGCTTGAGGGGGGTGGTATTTATAGGCGACCACCTGATTCCTTGGACGTGCTCTAGATGAGGTCCAAAAACTGTTAGGATTCGAATCAAGTTTGTTATGAGGCCAGTGGGATCCGTATCTTGTCAGTTAGAGGATCGACGGCTGGGAGAGCTAGTTGATGCAATGAGGTTTAATGATCAAATGGACCTAGGCCACCTCTGGGTATGATTCATCACCTGGAATCTTATTCAGTTATAGTTGATTCGAATTCTTACACGTCGGATTCCGCAGAGGTATTTTGAACGCTATGGTTCGGTCATCATGGCTCTGCGGAGGTAGGTGCCAAGGCACAAGGGGCCAACGGTGACAGCCATAAATGCCTTAATGCATAAAAGGAAATAAAGCATTAAATGCCTTAAAGCAGGTGGATGCACGTGACCTTTATGAGGCCATAAATACCTTGATGCAAAAGACATAGCATGGTTGCAGAGGCCGAGGTCTGATTGGCGAGGTACGTCGGCCGAGGCTAAAGGTATGAAGCTGGCCGAGGTATGTTGAAGCTAGCCGAGGATTGCCGCCTAGAAAAATCGTCTGAAAATGCTATCTTGAGAGGAGATCGTCCAAAAATTATTGTCTTTATTGCCCATGAGGCCCATCAAATGTAATGACGATTTTGCCCCTCATCACATGCCCCCCACTCCCTAGTCCGAAGTGTAAATTCGGATGTAGGGAGTAGAATATTGGAATAATTTTATTCGAGGGATGTGTAAAGGCCAGCTGGGCTATATTTTACTTAGCGCGGCCAAGGTCCGGAGATCGTTACTCGGTTGTAGCCGAGCCTTCAAGATTATATTTTACTTGGCGCTGCCAAGGTACGGAGACTGTTACTCGGTTGTAGCCAAGCCTTCAAAAAATTTATTACTCGATTGTTGCTAAGCCTTCAGAAATATATTACTCGGTTGTTGTCGAGCCTTCAGAAACATATTACTCGGTGGTTGCCGAGCCTTCAAGAAATTTATTACTTGGTTGTTGCCGAGCTTTCATAAATATATTACTTGGTTGTTGCCGAGCCTTCAGAAATATATTACTCGGTTGTTGCCGAGCCTTCAAGAAATTTATTACTCGGTTGTCGCCGAGCCTTCAGAAATATATTACTCGGTTGTTGCTGAGCCTTCAAGAAATTTATTACTCGATTATCGCCGAGCCTTCAAGAAATTTATTACTCGGTTGTTGCCGAGCCTTCAAAAATATATTACTCGGTTGTTGCCGAGCTTTCAGAAATATTTACTTGGTACCGAGCCTTCAAGAAATTTATTACTTGGTTGTCGCCGAGCCTTCAGAAATATATTACTCGGTTGTTACCGAGCCTTCAAGAAATTTATTACTCGGTTGTTGCCGAGCCTTCAGAAATATATTACTCGGTTGTTGCCGAGCCTTCAAAAAATTTATTACTCGGTTGTTGCCGAGCCTTTAGAAATATATTACTCGGTTGTCGCCGAGTATTCAAGAAATTTATTACTCGGTTGTCGTTGAGCCTTCAAGAAATTTATTACTCGGTTATTGCTGAGCCTTCAGAAATATATTACTCGGTTGTTGTTGAGCCTTTTGATAAGTGTCGCACTTCGGCTTTGGCCGAGGCTTTTAAATAAGTAACGAAAATGCACTTCAGCTTTGGCCGAGGCTTTTATTAAATAACGAAAATGCACTTCGGCTCTGGCCGGGGCTTTTAATCTTTGGTGCCGGTCGGGGCTTGTAAGCTGCCCGAATTTGGATGGAATTTTTTCATTCTTTGGTCTGGCCGGGGCTTGTCAGTTGCCCGAGTCCGGATGTAGGTTCTTTATTGTTTGGTCCAGCCGAGGCTTGTAAGCTGCCCGAATCCGGATGGAGCTTCTTTGCCCTTTTGGTTCGGCCGGGGCTTGTGAGCTGCCCGAATCCGAACGAAGTTTCTTTATCGTTTTGTCCGGCCAGGGCTTGTAAGCTGCCCGAATCCGAACAATGTTTCTTTAGCATTTGGTCCGGTTGAGGCTTGTAAGCTGCCCGAATCCGAACAAAGTTTCTTTAGCGTTTGGTCCGGCCGGGGCTTGTAAGCTGCCCGAATCCGAACAAAGTTTTTGGAGATCCCTCGGCCTGGTTCGGCCGCACTGGGGGTGCTCGACCATATCGAGTCTTCGTTGAATAGGACTTAGCCCAGCCATAGTGCGGAGACATTGCCGCTCAAGGAAATGGCTCGGTTGTATCGGAAATGAATGCGTAAGCAGCATTTGTTTTCTATTACGACTTTTTTGGAAAAATGGTTGTAGCGATCATGCCGCGGATAATAGAAACAGGATGTTAATACTGTAAATAGGGCAAGTCTATAGAGAGCGTACCCTACTGGTGGTATATACGGAGATTGTCCGAATTCCACGTCCGGGGAATAGATTTCTCGCTCAGATCCTAGAGCTTATAGGTGCCAGGTCCGATGACTTTCGCTACTTGATAGGGGCCTCCCCAGCTCGGAGACAGCTTTCCTTGTTCCAGTAGTTTGAAGACGGATGCTTTTCGGAGGACAAGATCACCAAACGAGAAAGATTTTCCTTTGACTCTGGAGGCGTGATAGCACCCACGGATAGGGGAGTCCTATCTCCACGGGGATGACAACTTCTATGCCAAAGGTCATTCGGAACGGGGTCTCGCCTGTGGGAACTCTCTGGGTGGTGCGGTAGGCCCATAGGATGTGTCAAAGTTCGTCCACTCATAAGTTCTGGGTATCCCGGTCGAACCTCCTAGGCGGGTTTCAGGTGCGGTTCCTTGGCGACGGCGGAGGAACCCTTTGGTGGCGAGGTGGGCTCGGCTGGCGGATAAGTCGGTATTTATTTGAGCCCTTGGACTCCTTCCTTGCCAGCTCGACGCGGGCGGTCCTCCACAATTCCTCGACTCTGGCGTACTTGTCCACCAGAGCCATCATGTTGGAGAGGTTTAGAGGGTAACTGACCTCCAACGCCAGGTAGAAGTCACTCTCCTTTAACACTCCGCCTGCTAGGGCGGATATGGCCACCTCATGGTTAAGGTGATCCACTTCCAGCATGGCCATGTTAAAACGATCGAGATAGTTCTTCAAGGATTCCCCCTCTCTCTGCTTGACCTCAGAGAGAGAATCAGATCTCTGCTGGTAACGGCGGCTGCTGACAAACTGGCTGATGAAGAGGCCGCTCAGTTCGTCGAATGAACCAATGGAACCTGGTTTTAAGGCATTAAACTAGGTTCGAGCAGACCATCTAAGGGTGGAGGGGAAGGCGCGGCAGAGAATCGTATCTGATGTTCCATGAACATCATGATCGATCGGAAGCTACTGAGGTGGTCATCGGGATTGGAGGATCCGTGATAGGGCTCGATGGCGGGCAGCTTGACATGGAAGGGAATCACTTCCTCCATGATCTTCTTGAAGAAGGGAATGCCCTGCTCCGCCTTATGCTGAAGCGGATGGGCCTGCTTGGCAGCGTCAAACTCCTGGCACATCTCCCGGCTCTATCGGCGGATCTCCTCTTTGGGCCCAGCAGGAAGGGCTGGGCAAGGAGAGTGCGGAGACGGTGTCGAGTCGTGGCGAGAGAACACCGGGGAGAGGGATTGGGCCCGCCGAGATCTAGGGAGATCTTTGCTGCAGACCCCTTGCGGGGCTGGCCCAGGTCCCTTAGGACGATGAGGGGGGTCCGCGACTCCATGCGGATCAGAAGAAGAGATTGCTAGAAGAATGGGGTCCGCGGCCTCCTCAGGAAGATGCAGAGCAGGAGCAGCTGGACGGGGAGCTTCATGACGTCCCTCAATCAAATGGGTCAGTGCTTGGACCTGCTGGACCAGTGTGGCAAACTGGTCCTGGGTCACTGGGGCCGCTGGTGGCGATGGAGTTTCAACTGGTGGTGGCAGCGGCACCACGCTGCCCACCGGATCAGGTCTTTGGGAGGCGATCTGGTCCCGAGCTTCAGAAGTAGCTCTCCTTCGATTGGCCATCAAAGGATGCTTCCTCTGGCTCTTGAGCCTTATCTCCTGGATCACAAGTTTATGGGACTTGAGGCCCTTCCTCTAGCGCCAATCTGTTGCTGCAGAAATCCGTTCTCCGACTCTGGGTGTGCTTCTGGCTCCTGATCTGGACGCTGAT
Source organism: Calamus simplicifolius (assembly GCA_900491605.1). Classification (NCBI taxonomy): domain Eukaryota; kingdom Viridiplantae; phylum Streptophyta; class Magnoliopsida; order Arecales; family Arecaceae; genus Calamus; species Calamus simplicifolius. The sequence continues at coordinate 1,893,510 of UESW01003884.1, read as the reverse complement.
CGCATCGCCTCGGGGTGGAACCTGCAAGATAGTCCGCGCGCAGAGGGTGCTGTGGGGGTTTCCCTCTACGGAGGACCCTCCGACGCCCAAGTCAGTGAAGATTCACAACAAGCAGATGTGAGGAGAAGACTCTCACAGAGGAGTTCCCCTTTTGGCGGGTGTTCTCTCTCGAGAGCTCCGAGCTCAAGGGGAGCTTCAATGGAGAATGAGAGCTAGTGTAAGAACTGTGTAAAAAATGGGCGTAGAATGGCCGTACCTGACAGGCTTGAGGGGGGTGGTATTTATAGGCGATCACCTGATTCCTTGGACGTGCTCTGGATGAGGTCCAAAAATTGTTAGGATTCGAATCAAGTTTGTTATGAGGCCAGCGAGATCCGTATCTTGACAGTTAGAGGATCGACGGCTGGGAGAGCTAGTTGATGCCATGAGGTTTAATGATCACATGGACCTAGGCCACTATTGCGGGTCCTAGGCCACCTCTGGGCATGATTCGCTGCCTGGAATCTTATTCAGTTATAGTTGATTCGAATTCTTACGCGCTGGATTCCACAGAGGTATTTTGAATGCTGTGGTTTGGTCATCATGGCTCCACGGAGGTAGGTGCCGAGGCACAAGGGGCCAACGTGGCAGCCATAAATGCCTTAATGCATGGAGGGAAATAAGACATTAAATGCCTTAAAGTAGGTGGATGCACGTGGCCTTTTGAGGCCATAAATGCCTTGATGAAAAAGACATAGCGGGGTTACGGAGGCTGAGGTATATTGGGCGAGGTACGTCGGCCGAGGCTGAAGCTGGCCGAAGTATGAAGCTAGCCGAGGTATGAAGCTGGCCGAGGTATATTGAAGCTGGCCAAGGATTGCCGCCAGAAAAATAGTCTGAAAATTGCTATCTTGAGAGGAGACCGTCCAAAAATTGTTGTCTTTATTGCCCATGGGGCCCATCAAATATAATAACGATTTTGCCCCTCATCAATATCCAAGAAGAGTCTCCAGTTTGCTTTCAAAATTTGATCTTGAATGCAAACCATTTCCCTATTGAAGCCAATCAATGCTTTGTTGTTCCTAGAAATCTCAACTAAAACCATTTCCAACCCAAGTTGATAGACCTCTGATACGTTTAATATTTACTGATAACCAAATAGAGGTGCCAACCATCAATTATTTTTTATTTATTTTATTTTTTTTGATATAGACAAATAATTACACCACTCTAGGGTGGGTCATACCCGATATATCAAAGTACAAAAGTTGAAAAAGGATCAAAGGACAAGGGTCACCATGTTTCCCACTTCAGCTATCCGAATAAGAGGCCATCCTGGCAGCAATCCAGTCAGCCACTGCATTGGCTTCACGGTAGACATGACGAATCTGGGTATAAGGAGTTTCCAAAACCATAGAGCGAATATCGCACAGTAAGGGAATGGTCGGCATATGGGAACTGGGCTCCTGCCGGATCCAGCGAATAACAGTGATAGAATCGTCTTCAATAATAAGACTGTGGGCACCCAGGATCCGAACAGCATAGGAAATCCCTGCCCATGCCATATACAGCTCGGCCAGAGGCACCGTGACATCAAGCAAACCAAACCCTCCAGCGGCCAACATCATGCCATCCGCATCACGAATGGCAAAAGCCGATCCGGCACATCTGCCACGGACACTCCCATGAAAGTTTATTTTAACAAACCCTAGAGGGAGGGCTCTCAGGAGATATAAACCGTATGCCGGTTCGTTGCCGAGCAGCAGGGGAGACCCAGTGGCCAGGGTTCGCTGACTCAATAAACCCATGATGGGAAATATACTTAGTATAAAGGGAAACAGCCGTCCTGAAAACCCAACCAGGGGACAATCTCTCATTCTAAAACAAGATTCGATTCCTCGATAACCAGATCTGATAAGCTGTATATGCCCATAGAGGACCCCGCTGATGGGTTCCCCTTCCCCTGCCTTGTTTCAACAATCTCAAAAGGAGCTTCGGTGAGATCCAGAATTCGACAGCCAAGGGTAGGTACCAGAGATCCGCCAGATCTGACTCGCCCTAGCACAGTAGAATAAAGCATGATCTGTCGTTTCCTCCTCAATACCACACATAGGGCACATTGGCAGAATACTCATCCCTCTCCCGGATAGAAGGGAGCAGGTAGGAAGAATATCCCGAGCCACTTTCCATATAAAAGTTTCACTCTAGGGTGAACAAGCAGATGCCAAACTCAGTCCAACTCCATCGGCGCATTCTTTCTATCCCTCTCTCTCCGGGCGCTATCACTGATACCAGGTTTGGAGGAGATCTTGCCTGACCCGTGCTCTCATGAGAGACCTCCTATCTATCTACATACCGCATTATGCATCAATCTTTCCTTTTAGTTAGCTAGCCCTTTTGGTTCACCTCTGTGGAATCATTGCTGCAAATAATTAAACAAGTATCATATGTAGTTTGTCTGTTTGATTCCACTCATAATTTTCTTTTTCTGTTTGCAAAGTGACTCTCCAAAGATATCATAAGCCTAACACAAAATATAGCAAGGCTTTGTAACAGCACCATGAGGATTATCTCCTCCATAAAGAGTTTATACCCGAAGAAGAATTTACGATTGCAAAATAACCTATGTAGCTTGCTCTCAATACAAATAAATCAATAATCAAGTTAACGACTGGCTAGCCTTCTATATCAATGAAGGAGGCAAGGAAACATTGAGACTCAATGCATGAACGGATTGCTGTTTTTGCACCCAAAACCTATCAGTGGCTGATCTCAAAATATCCATGGTTATTTTGCATTATCAAGTCTCACATACATTCATAATCAATGGAAAAAAATGCCACTGTAGGCATGAAAAAAAGGACAAATGACAAGATCAAATAAAGAAGGAAAAAAAAAAGGGATAGCAACATTGCTCTAAGTCATGCATTAGATAATTCTCCAGACTGGTAGCTGCTTTTGTTTCAAATTAGGATATGAAATTTCACAACACAAGCCAAAATGCATCGGTTATCAGATATAGTCCGTGAAACATAACATCATATAATCAATTTTTTAAAAAGTGTTAACAAAAATAAGTGTATAAACATCTAGTTCAAGTCTATAACCGAGCATGTAGTTTAAGTCTATAAACAAAATGACATTATTAATCTCTCTCTAATCAACTCGGCACAGCCTTACATCTCAGCATCGCATTGTATTGAAGTCAATGAGAGCCTATAATCAAAGCCCGTCCTTCCCTCTAGCTGTTTCATCACATTTTTCTTCTTGAATTAAGAGGTAAGGTAAAAAGAAGTTAATTTTTTATTTGTTTTGGTAATTAGCTCGGTTGCAAACAACATATCATCCTCACTTAAAAACTTCAATGTTCATTATCTTCTCAAACAAAGTCATACACCTCTCATCATCTTCCCCTTCTTTAGATAGTTTACAATCCTCTTGAAGTCTTCCTTGCTTCCTTTACATGCACCACTTGTCTTTCCATGCAAAGTTAACAGGTTCTTCCATGATTGCGTCATTATGCCTTCCTTCTTGCTCCCACTATCTTCTTACTTGTGTTACTGCTGTAGATCTACAAATTGTAAGCTACAAGACATTTATGCTAGTGAATCAATTTCTTTGGGAGTACCCTACTCAATATATATACATATCATCACCCAAACTCAAAATCCTCAAATGCTTCCTCCTCTCTCTCCCAATCTATTTGCAAGCATTAATTCGATCCTTTGCACCATCCTCAGTCATTTTGTCCTTGCCAAGTACATCTATGAAGATAGGAAAATAACTTATTCCTTAGTCCAACTGCTCAGGGATGATTCTATCAAAACAAGCATTTGTATTACAAACAAGAACCAGATTAAGAAGCCATAAACTAATAGCAAAATTGGAAAGCATATTATTACATTTATGTACCCCATGTCGTAAACATCTTTATTAATTACCACCCATTTCTCTCAGTCATTCCATCCAAACCACAAGCAATTTGGTCCTAACATTTTGAAAATTGCATTGTAATATTTTTTCAACAATTCACTCAATTTTCAGTCTATGGAGTTTCTCTTAGCTTGTAACCAAGGAGCTTTTTCTTCATCATTTTCTCTGGATGTTAGTGAAATCCTGGTCTGAATGTGTCATTAATTATCCACCTTTGAAGCTACCAGCATTTGCTATTTCAATTAGGCACTCAAACCTTGCTTCTTCAAATATTATTCAAACCCTTGAGTCTGCTCTTTTCTTTTCTATCCTAAAAATTAAATACAAACAATAATAGCATGCAGACATTGAATAGTAATAATAGTTTGCGAAGGAACTGACAAGTATATCTTTGAATGGTACGAGACAAACATAGTAAAAAAGTAGAATTGTAACTGTAATTAATAGTAGCATAAATGGAAAGTAGAAAGTAACAAATAAATTCTTCAATATTACATGACAAATATAATGGAAAAGTAAAATTATGACTATCATTTAATAGCACAAATATACATTTTATTAATAGTAGCGACCTATGCATTTCAACTATTCCTCCAATGACTGAATATATTATTTGCTAAATTCTCCCTGAGTGCAATCAAAGCATTAGTTATTAATCTATCACCAACCTTTTCCTCTAGTGCGCTAGTCATGCCTATTCCACAAATAATTGGATCAATAGGCATTTCTTCTCTGATGAAGTTTGTGAAGAAGACAATAAACATTTATAATATTATGCTAGATTTTCTTATGATAGAAAAACTTAGACCTTAGAATTACTCATCTTTCTTTTAGCAACCCAAATAATCTCTTTATAACGTTTCCTACTTGAGAATATTTTATGTTAGCAAACTCATGAGTGCTTGCAAGTTGTTGTCCCCATCTCCACTCATTTAAATGACACCTTTCCTATGAGAAAGTGCCAAAAACCCTTTGGTATGAGTGTAGCCAGCACCACATAGGTTGTAGAAGACTATATACTATAACTACAGTAACTAACTTTCATAAAAAAAATAATGCATCACTTAATATGAGAAAGTGAATACATAAGTTAAATTTTTTCTTACCTTAGGGCAACTTTTAAGCCACATTTCCTCATAATATCATCTTGAAGCATGCAAGAATTAGAAACTAATCCCTTCCACCGAGGAAATAGATAAATAAATTGCATATCTGGATTCATACACCTAGGATATTAGCAGCAATTTTTTGACCTTATATTTATTTTCTGCAGCATACCAGTTCTTAAGATAGACCAGCATTTGCATCATCTTGGGCTTTAATCGGTTTTTCCTATCATTAAGTCATCCTTCTATATCAAATGCTATTGTTATAGTAGATTACAGGCCATGATGGTGGGCATAGAATAATTATTTGTATGTGCTCACCATTAGGCCAAAATACTGCAGTTATCTATTCTCTTTGAGTTAAAAATATATAAAATTATTATTTCAATAAAAAAATAGCTCATTAAATAATGAAGTTGAACTTCTTAATTTTTTTTAATTAGAAGATCTATATTTGATTAGAATAACTCCCTTCAATACTACAACCTGAGTTTGATCTTGAAGTGAAGGGCCTTATTATATTTTTAATTATATATTATGAAGATATCATTTAATAAATTACTAATTTTATCTTTAAATGTGATTCTATTAACTTTATGCTTCATATTCTTGTAAATTTCTTCTAATATTATATATAAGTCATCTAATTTAATTGTAGGGTCCATAACTAAAGCTAAACAATGAAAATATAAATTTTTTCTCTATATTTATTAAATTTTTATTTCATTTTATGCAATTATTTTCAAAACCTTCATCATTCCTATATTTTAAAAAAGTATTAGTAATATTATAGATTTATTACAAAACTAGGGAAGAGGTGGGATAATAAATACTAGAGAAAGTATTCATAGCTAGATAAAAATGTTTCAAAACTTGTATAATAATACCAAAATTATTTTAGTGAATTCTAATATTAGTTTATCAGGAAAGTGATCATTATAGAAACTATAATAATATCTTTACATTTAAAATATGATTACAATATTAAATATACAATTCCATCCCTATTTACATCTAATAAAAATTGTTTATATTTTTACTATGGGTAATGCACAAAGCTATATATTCTTATTTTTTAGCTCCAGAGGATTATATATATATATATATATATATATATATATATATATATATATATATATATATATATATATATATATATAATTGCATATCTAACTTTACTTACATATAATTCAATGATACTTAAATGATCTTATATAATTAAATTTATTATGTGACATATATACATCTATATGTAATATTATTCATCTAAAATAGGATGCAATATTGTTTGAGTAACTCAACTATAACATTATTATTAAAGTATTGTCTAAACTAATTAAAAATTATTATGTATATAATATTCATATATTGTACACATAGATGTTAGTGGCATTGCATGGATATTCAATTAATTTAAAATTAAGAATTCTTTTTTATATCCAGCTGCAATTAATAAAATATGTGATAACATAAATATAAGATAACTAAAATTGTTACACCATTAGATGTAAGGGCTATTCTATCCTCAAAATTTTCAAACTATGGGATCATATGTTCTTTATATTTTTTAAAACTTTTAGTAAATGAAAAGACATTTCACTATCTATAATTAATTTTAATAATTTTTTTATTTAAGTCTTGAGAATAAAAAAATTTTGCTAATTCACCTCCATTTAAATTTAATTTGGGCCTAGGTGCAGTTATAAGCAGCATTCTCATACTTATTCTAATCTTGGAATATGTTAGCACTTCTTCTAAAGTGTTGTAGCTATAGTTCTTTTTAAACACTTTACAAACAATGCGGATCCCATTACTAGTGATCTTCTCAACGTTGAAGTGCTATCAAATTCTAGAGGTCCTATATCTAACTCTAGACCTAGTGATTAATATGGCAATAATTGCACTACTGCTGAGTTTGAGGACACTGGTTTTAATTTATAAATGTGATATACCAAGACCAGCCATAATCTACCATATCAATGTCGAGCTTGAAGTAGGCAAGAGCTACCGGTACCAAATATTGTTGCTACTAATACCAAATATTGTTGATTGTAGAGAATAGAGACTAGAGAGATTAGGACAGCTAGCTAACTTGTGGAGAAAGATTAAAGAGCTTTGAAGAATTAGGAGGGCTTGTAGGAAGATGAGAAGATTTAGGAGAGTTTAACAGAGCTTTAGAGAGCTTACAAGATTTTATGATTAGTATGGGATAAGGAAAGAAAGGTTGAACATTATTTATAGAAGTTGGAAGGGCTTCCAAATGTCCTTAATAATCTTGAAAACTAGTTGCTTATGGCTGTTGGGAAGCATGAATACTTTTTTTTGAGCAAAAGATGAGAATAGCCTTAAAAACTGGCTATTTTTTTTTTGTTAAAAGAGATAAAAAGTGTTTTGTTTAAAATCAGATGGAAATGCCCTTTTAAACTAGCTGTTTATGGTGATCGAGGGGCATTTTGATCTTTGGCTAAAGCTTAGACGGACTTGGCGCATGCCCAATAGACCGTGCCTAATGGGTGCCCATTAGAGCCATTAGTTTTATGGATTGTATTAGTGGGCCACTCTAACATGTACAGAAAATCATACTAGTAGGCCACCTTAGTGGACCCTATTGTAGGTCAACTTGTTAGTGCTTGGCAAGCCACTTTAGCATGCTCGATTTGTGCTGTGCTAACCCACTATGAGCCATCATACAGGAGAATAGCTTGACGTAGTCATTGTAGTCCGCAGGTCATACTTGGCATAGACCATTTGGTGTTGACTTAAGCGAGGCTCTTGATCCCTTTGACATATCTAGTAGCAAGAGTGCCTACTTCATTAGGAGGCAAGTCGAGTCAGATGGTTTGACTTGTTTAATACCTTTAGTATCAAGTTCTACATACCAGATAAGAAAGGCATAACTGAACAAGCATCAAAAGTTTTTCCCTCACAATCAAAAACCATAACCCAACCCTCATCATATTCTCAAATATATCAAAAAAAAAAATGTAAGATAAAAAATGAAAAAACAAAAGTGGAGAGAATATATATATATATAAGAACCCTAATCTTTTCTCTAAGTGAAAAGAAGGTGATCGATCTCTGCTCTAGCAAGATGGGTTATGAAGGTAACAAATGATTAATCTTTCTCCAGATGGATTTGTTTCGATTGGATTCTATGAAGAAGAGTAAGGAGGTGATATCTTTGGAGATGAGAGGATAAAGATGATTTTATCTTAAATATTTAGTATAATTTTATTTCCTTACAACGATCTTAATTAAATATCTATCTTTAGATGCAGAATTGTAACCACGACATAAGCTGATGATATTTGAGATGAGGATGATTTAAAATTGCTACTATATAGTATAATCAAGATGCAATAAAATATTATGATCTTATTATTTTAACCCACGTTGTCGATAACTTTAGATGAATCAGTCTGGACTAAACGGATAGTAAGAGTTACTTATATTTAAGAGGATTGTTGAGGGGTAAAATTGTTATTATATAAATAATCGTGCAAGGGGGCTAGGATCAATCCTGACTCCCACGTGCTGAACAATACCCGCTAGAGATAAGTCAACCTCAGTGAGTCGGGATGCCTTAGCCCCTCACCGAGCCAAGGATTCCTAAGGCACGCATCACATCTCTCGGCCTCGGCCGAGCTATATCGTCTCTCTCGGCCCCGGTCGAGCTATCCGACTGTGCCTCGTCAGCCAAGTCATTATTATACCCCGACTGGACCCGGCATTCAAGGACCTCTGTGGAATTTGGTGCGGAAGAGTTCAAATCCGTAAGATTCCAAACAGAAATCATATCTGAGAGTGGCCTAGAGCCCTGGGGCCTATATACCCACCAAATCTTGAGATATCAACCAGCTCTCCCAGCCGTCGATCCTCTAACCAACGAGATATGAATCTTACTGATCTCATAACAAACCGGATTCAAATCCTAATGACTTTTGGACCCATGATGCCCTCAAAGAATCAGGTGATCCTCTATAAATAGAGTCGTCTACCGACTCCTCAGGTATGCACACTTGCTCACTGGCACACTCTCTTTCTGCCTTGGCTTCCCCCATTTTTGTCATTAGCGCTCTGCTCAGAGCTCTCAAAAGGGCCACCCTTGGAGAGACTCTTCAGCAAGAGCCTTCTCCTCTTATTTGTTGATTGCCGATCCCGCTGACTTGAGCGTCGGTGGGTCTTTCACGGAGGGCCACACCCAACGCCTCTCGCGTGAGGACTGTTTTACAGGTCCGCCCAGGAGGGAGCCCGATCGCGCCCGAGTCGGAGGACAGATTTCAGCAGCAACAAAATGGCGCTAGAGGAAGGGCCCTCAAGTCCCATAAACTTGTGATTCAGGAGACAGGATCTCGGTCTGAAAGAGAACTCCTCCCATGACCAACCGAAGAAAGGCTACCTCCGAAGCCCGGGATCAGGTCGCCTCACAAAGACCTGATCCGATGAGCAGTGTAGCGCCACCACCGCCGCCAGTTGAGACTCCATCGCCACCGGCGGCCCTGGTGACCCAGGGTCAGTTTGCCTCACTGGTCCAGCAAGTCCAGGCTCTAACCCACTTGATTCAAGGGTTCTTTAAAGCTCCCCAACGAGCCGCTCCTGCCTCGCATCCTCCTGAGGAGAATGCAGCCCCCGCTCATCCGGCGATCTCCTCCTCCGGCCCGCATGGGGTTGCAGACCCCCCTCGCCGCCCTAGGGAAGCTGAGCCAGCCCCCCAAGGAGGATGTGGAAAAGATCTTCCCCGATCTCGGCAGGCCCAATCCCTCTCTTCGGTGTTATCTCGCCACGACTCGACACCGTCTCATTTCTCTCCTCGTTTGGCCCCTCCTGTTGTGCCTGAAGAGATTCGCCAGCAACTCCGAGAGATGCGCCAGGAGTTAGATGCCGCCAAGCAGGCCCATCCACTCCACCATCAGACGGAGCAGGGCATTCCCTTTTCCAAGGGAATCATGGAGGAAGTGATTCCCTCCCACATGAAGCTGCCTGCCATCGAGCCCTATCATGGGGCCTCCGATCCCAACGACCACCTCAACAGCTTCAGGTCGATCATGATGTTCCACGGGGCATCAGATGCGATCCTCTGCCGTGCCTTCCCCTCCACCTCAGGGGATCCGCTCGAACCTGGTTCAATGCTTTGAAACCAGGTTCTGTTAGTTCATTCGACGAGCTGAGCCGCCTCTTTATCAGCCAGTTCGTCAGCAGCCATCGTCACCGGCGGAGATCCGACTCCCTCTTTGAGGTTAAGCAGAGAGAGGGGGAGTCCTCGAAGAAATATCTTGGCCGTTTTAATACGGCCATGTTGGAAAGTGGACCACCTTAATCATGAGGTGGCCATGTCCGCGCTAGCAGGCGGAGTATTGAAGGAGAGTGATTTTTACCTGGCGCTGGAGGTCAGCTACCCTTAGAACCTCTCCGACATGATGGCTCTGGTAGACAAATATGCCAGAGTCGAAGAATCGCGGAGAGCTGCCCGCACCAAGCTGACAAGGAAAAAAGAGCCCAAGGGCTCGGATAAGCACCGATCCGTCCGTCAGCCAAGTCCGCCTCGCCGCCAAAGGGTTCCTCCACCCCTGCTGAGGAACCGCACCCGGAGCCCGCCAAGGAGGTTCAACCGGTTCACTCCGCTCACTGCTCCAAGGGCGGAGATCCTCATGGCGATAGAGCGCCAACTCCCCCGACCACCTCCTCTCTGAGGGAATGCTACTCGGAGAGATCCCACCAAATACTGCAGCTACCATCGGGATCATGGCCACGACATTGAGGAGTGCTGGCAGCTGAAGAACGAGATCGAAAGGCTCATTCAGTGGGGTAGGCTGAACCAATTTAGGAGAGCACCCGAGCCAAGGAACGGGGGTGATCATCAACCTGAGCCTTAGCAACCTCCTCCTCCGAATCCTCCAGTCGCTGGTCACATTAATGTGATCGAGGCAGTTGGCAGTCCGTCGAGTGGGCGGAACGATGAAGAAGGTTCGGCGCCAAAGAAAGCTCGAACAAATGAGCTCTCCTTCTCCGATAGTGACCTCCAAAAATACAGTTCCCGCATGATGATGCGTTGGTTGTATCCCTTAATCTGAACAACTATGATGTAGATCGAATTCTCATTGATAGTGGAAGCTCCGTCAATGTTTTGTATCTCGATGTGTTTCTAAAGATGAAACTGCTTATGGAGAATCTCGAGCTATGGACTCCACCCTAATGGGGTTCACCGGTTGTTGGCCCAGATGGCAACCCAAGAGGGGGGGGGGGTGAATTGGGTTCTAAAATTTTTTTTAACCTTTTTAAAACTATTGACTTTGAAATAATTAAGTGCAGAATAGATTTCAATCACAAATGAAGAGATAGAGAGAGAGACAATTAAAGCACGGTAAACACAATGATTTTATAGTGGTTCGGTGTATCCAACACCTACATCCACTCCCAAGTTCACTTGGGTCCACAATATAATCAACTAGATTACAGCCGAGTTGTTTTACAAGATCACAACTCAAAACTTATTATTTTCCGGGTGCACAACGAACCCAGCTGGTTTTTTGGGCTCACCAGCATAAAATCCAAACTCAAGCTAATCTAGCTTGCCCCGAGGTATACTACCTCCATTAATTCAATCCCCCTGATTGAACTAGTAAAAACAAGAAAGAATAATGTTTATATTAACAAACAACTCCTCAAATGAGCAAATATTCAAAGTAAATGAACAAGATTAGAAAAGCCTGTTTGAAGTAGATTGGATTTGAGCTTTTCTCCTTTTCTTCTTTTCCTCTTCTCTTTGGAGATGTTGAATCAGGCCTCAGCTTTTATTCTTCACAGATGTTGCAGATGAGAAGTTAGAAAATCACAGAAAGCTTTTTCTTCTTTTGGGAAATCCTCGATTTTTCAAGTTGAATGCCTTGGATTTCTCTTTGAGCTTTTTGGAGTGGAAGGATTTGAACTTGGATACTTTCTCTTTGATTTCAGGCTCAAGACTTCTCGGATTTTTGATTTGTATTCACTCCGTTTTTTCCGTTATTTTTCAAACGAGCTTTTCCCCCTTTTTATAGATTTTCTTTAATCCATTTTTGGTGAGAAAACTAGCCGTTGGAATGTACCTGGAAAGTTTTTCCAAACAAAATATATCCATTAGAAGTTAGGTGAAAAGAAAATATTACCATTTGAGCTGATCTGGCATTTAAAAATCCGTTTCTGACAGGTTGGAGTCGGCTCCAACTTTTCAGGTGTCGGCTTCAAGTCGTGTATCCAAAAATAGAAAGTTCTGAGTTCGTCGAGGAGTCGGCTCCAAAAAGTTAAGTGTCGGCTTGCCATGGTCAGGTGTCGGCTCCAAAAGACTGTAAGTGTCGGCTCCAAGGTAGTCAAAAATCATACTTTCTGTCCCCGTGTCAGAGTCGGCTCCAGACACTATAAGTGTCGACTCTGAGACTCTGGGTGGCTCCGAAACTCTAGGTGTCGGCTCCAGACCGTATCAAAAATCAGAAAGACATTTGATTGGCCATGGGGTCGGCTCCAGATTTCCTAGGTGTCGACTCCAGGTTCTGAATTTTAAAACTTACCTTTGGCACTTGATTCAAAATACGCTTCTAAATGCCTTTTGATTAAACAAATATTTTTAAGCCCTAAAACACTTGTTAAATTCATCAGTAACACAATAAATATACTCAATTCCTTTATTAATCATCAAAATCAATAATTGGGTCAACAATCTCCCCTTTTTGATGATTATAAAAACATTGAGTATATGCATAGGATTCTTAAATCAAAATTTTCAAATATATGATCCTCACAGGTAAGCTCCCCCTGAATAAGGTAGCTCCCCCTATGAAGTTCAATTTAACAATTGTTCTTCCTTTTGCTTTACATGTTTGATACTTGGAATTTAGTTATATCAATTTCCACTTAAGCTTATTTAAATTAATGCATATCCAAAATAACTTGATATCAATCAAATACCAATCAATGCTTAACTAATAATCAATGCATATACGACATAACTTTCTCCCCTTTTTTGTAATCAACAAAAAGACAAGGGAATTAAGTAAAATGTTAAAATTGATAGATCAAAAGATAATTTCATTGCATTAAAAAGTCAAGTGTTACAAAATGAAACTGAACTTTGTCAACTATCAAACTATACATCAAACAACAATTTTACATTAAGATTTCAAAATGAAACATCAAACAACAACTTTTACTTCATTACATGAAAATCATAGATTGGTTCTAATAATCCTTTGCAAATGATCTAAAATTCTTTGCATTCCATCACTCTGAGTTCCTACAAATTCTTTCAATCTTCTGTCAACAAAAGCACATGCAGTCATTATCTTATCTTGAAGCTCGGCATTGCACTTGGAGTAGGTTTCAGAGTCTCCACAGATATCCTTGAAGTTCTTCAAATATATGCTTGAGATCGTTACTTAAGGATTCCGCAGATGAACCAAGAGTGGACTCATTTTACTAATGCGATCATCCAATGAGTAAAGAGTCTCTCTTAAGTTCATAAAATGATTATCAAACTCAGTCTTCAATTCATCTTTCTGAGCAGCAAGTAAACCTTTAAGTTGCTCCAATTGAAAGTCTGAAAATCCGATAGATGAAGTAGATGGCTGATCAGAAACTTGAGCAGAGGCAGGAGCAGGGAGGAACAGGAACCGGACTGCTAGGCTGTGGAGAGGGAACCCTCACAGATGGACCAGCCTCAAAAGGTGCAGAAGGTCTAAGCTCAGGGGCTCTCTCATCCAAATTGCCTTTCCTTTCCCATTGCCCATTGACCTTTACAAATCCCATCCGATGCAAGGTGGCCAAACTGTAGTAATCGGTATGCCTGAGGTTCTTGGAAGGTTCATTATCCAAAATCACAACTCCTTGGCTCCTGAAAACCATAGTTAGAACCATGCCATAGGGTAGGGACGATCTCCTTTTTCCTCCAGCCTCGGCCATAAAAAATCATCATTGCAGCTAGGTTTATGGCTTGACCAGTCAACACACTATCCATCACCACTATGTCTCGCTTGGAGACATACTCAAATCGACCGGTCTTGGGAAATAAAATCCTACTGCAAATATTATGAAGTAATCTCAATTCCAAGGGCAATTGGTTAGCCCTAACCTCTTCAAATTCTATTACCTCTCTCCCTAACATCCTTGACAGAGCGTCTGACCTCTCACTGTGGATGTCGGCTACCAATCCAGTGATGGGAATGCTCAAAAGGTTTCCTAGTTTTGAAATGTGAGATGGACTCTTTTACCTCTGACAGAACTCACGATTCCACCATCTCCTCTCGATAGATTGAAGTAGAACTTTTGACAAGGGCAGGATAGGTGGGAACATCTAATGAGCAAACTTTATCCCAGCCTAACTCTTTAATTTGATTCCCAATTGAAAAGCCCTCGGATTCAAAGAATTCAAAATCGACTTTCCTACCCATTGTATCACTCTCCCAGCTAATGTGTCTACCTGAGGAGAAGAAGGGTGGATTGTCCGATTGGGTTGAAGATTCCTCGCTCGGAGATGGCTCGCGGATGGGTCGCCTCGCCGAACGTTTTCCAGTCGTCACGGGCGCTCCAATCACAGATCCTCTCCTCTTAGGTGCCATTAAGATCCTTGGAAAGGTTCGAAATGAGTGGAATTTGAGTTGGGGAGTTTTGAGAGAGTTTGGGAGGATTGAAAAAGAACGAAATGACGAAGGTGTCGACTCTGCCCTAATAAAATCGATTTGGGACCCCCAGGTGTCGACTCCCGCAAAGTCGGGTGTCGACTCCAAATCGCTAACACAGTCAGCGCTCGAACTGGAGTCGGCTCCACTTATACGGTGTCGGCTCCAAGGTCAGGGACCGAGAGCGACACAGACAAGGTGTCGACTCCTCAAACTGAGGTGTCGACTCCACTGACAGTTTCAGAGAAAAATAACTGAGATTCAAACATCTGAAACTTGTCAAAATAGGTTCAATAAAATTTTGAAAAAATTTTGGAATATGAAGAATCAAATTGCTCAGAAGACTAGATAATTTGTCCTTAAAATTATGAAAGGAATATTAAGAAATTAATAGAAATCTAGATAGTCATTCCTTAGAGTTTCAAAATCATTCCAAAGGGTCACAAATCCCTAATTCACCTCTAAGATAACAAAATCTCTCTTCACTCAAAGGTTTTGTAAATATATCAGCTAATTGTTCTTCAGTATTAACATAATCAAGACAAATTTCATCATTAGCTACATGTTCTCTTATAAAGTGATATCTAATTTCAATGTGTTTTGTTCTTGAATGTTGAATTGGATTTTTAGTTAAATTAATTGCACTTGTGTTATCACATCTAATAGGAGTTTTATCAAGTGCCATAATCTTCAAGTTGTCTCTTAATCCAAAGGATTTGAGCACAGCAACTTCCAGCTGCAACATATTCTGCTTCAGCAGTTGATAATGCAACCGAATTTTGCTTTTTGCTAAACCAAGAGATTAAGTTACTTCCTAAAAATTGACATGCACCACTTGTACTTTTTATCTAGTTTACATCCAGCATAGTCAGAATCAGAATATGCAATCAAGTTTAATGTTGAGTCTCTAGAATACCATAAACCTACATTTTTAGTTCCACTTAAATATCTTAAGATTCTTTTACAGCAATTAAGTGAGATTCTTTAGGTTCAGATTGAAATCTAGCACATAGACAAACAGCAAACATGATATCTGGTCTACTAGCTGTTAAGTAAAGAAGAGATCCGATCATACCTCTATAATATTTTTGATCTACTTTCTTACCATCTTCATCTTTGTCCAATTTGCATGAAGGACTCATAGGTGTTCCAAGGGGTTTAATTGACTCCATTCCAAACTTCTTGAGAAGTTCTTTTGTGTATTTTGCTTTGATTTGAAGTCCTAGGAAGAAGTTGAGTTCTCCCATCATGCTCATTTCGAATTCACCCTGCATTAACTTAGCAAATTCTTGACACAAAAGATTGTTAGTAGCACCGAATACAATATCATCAACAT
This sequence comes from Calamus simplicifolius, assembly GCA_900491605.1. Taxonomy (NCBI): domain Eukaryota; kingdom Viridiplantae; phylum Streptophyta; class Magnoliopsida; order Arecales; family Arecaceae; genus Calamus; species Calamus simplicifolius. The sequence goes on along the minus strand of UESW01003884.1, from coordinate 1,877,512 downwards.
ATATTTGTACTACTAATAAATCCTTGTCTTTTCTTTTCAAAAATAGAGTTTTATCAACATTTCCTCTTGTAAAATCATTTTCAATTAGAAATTTACTTAATCTTTCATACCAAGCTCTAGGTGCTTGTTTTAAACCATATAGTGCTTTGTGCAATTTAAAAACATGATTTGAAATTCATGATCTTCAAAACCAGGTGGTTGTTCAACAAAAACTTCCTCATTTATAAATCCATTTAAAAATGCACTTTTAACATCCATTTGAAATAAATTGATATGCATATGACATGCAAATGCGAGTAATAATCTAATTGCTTCTAATCTAGCTACAGGTGCAAAAGTTTCATCAAAATCAATTCCTTCTTCTTGATTATATCCTTTTGCGACTAATCTAGCTTTGTTTCTAATTACTATGCCATTTTCATCTAATTTATTTCTAAATACCCATTTTGATCCTATAACAGAATGATCTTTAGGTCTATCTACTAGGGTCCAGACATTATTTCTAGTAAATTGATTTAATTCTTCTTGCATAGCTAACATCCAATTATTATCTTTTTCAGCCTCTTCAATAGTTTTAGGTTCAATTTGAGATACAAATGCAAGATGATTATTGATGTTTCTCATTGATGATCTAGTTCTTACTCCTTGAGATGGATCACCTATAATTAATTCTTTTGGATGACCATAGGCATATCTCCAATCTCTAGGAAGATCTACATCATTATGATTTGCATCAACAACATCAACACTAGGAGAATCATCATCTTTAGCTTCTTGTTCATGATCTGAAGATACATCTATATTCAATTTTTCAATGTCTCTTTCTAATATGTTTGTATCTTCCTCATCATCAATTTTTCTGAACTCGATGCTAAAGATTCATCAAAAATTACATGAATAGATTCTTCTACAATTAAGTTTCTCTTGTTAAACACTCTATAGGCTTTACTAGATGTTGAATATCCTAAGAAAATGCCTTCATCAGATTTTGCATCAAATTTTCCTAGATTATCTTTACCATTATTATGAATGAAACATTTACAACCAAATGCATGAAAGTAACTTATGTTTGGTTTTCTATTGTTCCATAGTTCATAAGGAGTTTTCTTAATGATTGGCCTAATTAAAGCTCTATTAAGAATGTAACATGCCGTGTTTATAGCTTCCGCCCAAAAGTATTTTGGTAGGTTGCTTTCACATAGCATGGTACGGGCCATGTCTTCTAAAGTTCTATTTTTTCTTTCTACAACTCCATTTTGTTGTGGTGTTCTAGGTGCTGAAAAATTATGATGAATGCCATTTTCAATGCAAAAGTTTTCAAATAAATGATTTTCAAATTCAGTGCCATGATCACTTCTAAGAGACACTATGGTGTTGTTTTTCTCATTTGTGACCTTCTTAAAGAATTTCAAAAATAATGGAAAGGTCTCATCTTTATGAGCTAAAAACAATACCCAAGTGTATCTAGAATAATCATCTACAATCACAAGACCATATTTCTTTCCTCCTAGACTAGTGGTTCTAGTAGGTCCAAAAAGATCCATGTGAAGTAGTTCAAGTGGCCTAGAAGTGGAAACAATATTTTTAGTTTTGAAAGAGTTTCTAGTTTGTTTTCCAAATTGACATGCATCGCAAATTTTGTTATTTTCAAAATCTAGTTGTGGAAGACCTTTTACTAAATCCATTTTAATTAATTTTGAAATTAGGTGTGTGCTTGCATGACCTAATCTACGATGCCATAACCAACCAATCTCATTCATATTAGCATTATTAGCAACTAAGCAATGATTACTAGTAGACAAATTGTCTAAATCAATCAAGTATACATTGCCATTTCTATTTCCAGTAAAAACAATGCTATTATCAATGGGATTAGAAACAGTGCAGATAGATGCTTCAAATGATACTTTAAAACCTTTATCACATAATTGACTAATACTAATTAAATTATGTTTTAAACCATTGACATATAAAACATTTTCAATATATGTGGAGGGAGTTATTTGAATATTACCAAACCCCATGATTTGGCCTTTGCCATTGTCACCAAACGTAACAACTCCTCCTCTTTTGCTTTCAAGGGTGATGAATTGATCCTTGTCACCCGTCATGTGTCTTGAGCAGCCACTATCGAGATACCACTTTCGCTTTGATCTTTTGGCCGCAAGACACTCCTGCAAAAATGATCAAGTCTTATATTTAGGTACCCAAGCCTTCTTGGGTCCTTCATGGTTAGTAGCATAAAAGATTGTTCCTTTGGGAACCCATATTTTCTTTCCTTTACTACTTAAATTTTTGTTACTGTTTCTTGCATTACATTCATAGGATTTATGGCCTTTCTTGTTACAATAATGACATGTAACATCATCTTTATTTTGTTCTTTCTAAAAAGTTTTTGACAAACTTTTGTTTTATGTTAGGCCTATATCCTAATCCAGCCTTATCAAATATAGCTCTTTGATTACTCAATAATAAATTAAGTTTTTCAGAACTATATGAATTTATCAACAATATTCTTATATTTATCAACTTCCTTCTTTAGTCTATCATTTTCATTGGAAATTGATTCTCTCTCTTTTGTCAAATTATCATTTTCAGATTTCAGCATCTCAATCTCATGAGTAAGATTATCTTTTTCTTTAATGAGAATTGAATTATCATTTTTCAAAAATTGTATTTCTTTTTCAAAGCTTTAAAATCATCAACTAGTTCATTAAAAGCTTCAAACAATTCATCAAATGCAAATCATCACAAGGGTTTTCAGAACTTACCTCGTTGTCGTCGTTTGCCATAAAGCAAATGTTTGCAACTTCTTTTTGATCTTCCTCTGAAGAGGATTCATCGCTGTCACTCCAGGTTGCAACATAGGCTTTCTTCTTCTTCTTGTAGGCTTTCTTTAGTTGAGGACAATCATATCTAAAGTGCCCCGGTTTCTTACACTCATAGCAAATTAAGGGGTCTTTCTCTTTGTCTTTGTCCTTCTCCTTTTCTTTTTCTTTTTCTCCTTCCATCTTAATTCCAGATTTCTTTTATGGAAGGGTTTCCTTCTTCTCATGAATTTTTTGAACTTTCTAGCAAGAAGAGCTGTCTCATCATCATCTTCATCATTATCACTGCAGCTCTCCTCACTTTCTGCAGCCTTAAGAGCTATAGTCTTCTTCTTTTTAACTCTTCCTCTATGTGCTGCTTCATGGTTAACTCATGAGTCATTAGTGATCCAAGTAGCTCCTCCAAAGGTAAAGTGTTGAGGTCCTTGGCTTCTTGGATGGCAGTCACCTTCGCTTCCCACGATCTTGGAAGTGACCTAAGAATTTTGCGAACAAGTTCAGAATTAGTATAAATCTTACCAAGACTTTTCAAACCATTTACAATATCAGTGAATCTAGTATACATGCATGCTATAGTTTCAGTTTGTTCCATGCTAATAATTCATACTTATGAACAAGAATATTTATCTTAGATTCTTTAACTTGATTTGTACCCTCATGGGTAACCTCTAATCTATCCCATATCTCTTTTGCGGAATTACATGTAGAGATACGATTAAATTCGTTAGCATCTAATGAACAATATAAAACATTCATGGCCTTAGCATTAGCTGAGCCATTTTCCTATCATTCTCATTCCAATCCCTTTCGGGCTTAGGAACAATAGAACCATCAATATGTGTGTGGGTGTGCTAGGTCCATTAATTATGACACTCCATAATTCATAATCTGAAGCTTGAATGAATATCCTCATTCTTGCTTTCCAATATGAATAGTTGGAACCATTAAACAAAGGAGGTCTATTTGTAGAATGACCTTCAGCAAATGAAGATCCAGCTTGAGCTGCCATTTGGATCTTTAGCTCTTGATCGTTGGATCAAATTCAAATGAGCACTTGCTCTGATACCAATTGTTGGCCCAGATGGCAACCCAAGAGGGGGGGTGAATTGGGTTCTAAAAAAAAATTTAACCTTTTAAAACTATTGCTTTGAAATAATTAAGTGCAGAATAGATTTCAATCACAAATGAAGAGATAGAGAGAGAGACAATTAAAGCACGGCAAACACAAGATTTTATAGTGGTTCGGTGTATCCAACACCTACGTCCACTCCCAAGTTCCACTTGGGTCCACACTATAATCAACTAGATTACAGCCGAGTTGTTTTACAAGATCACAACTCAAAACTTGTTGTTTCCGGGATCACAACGAACCCAGCTGGTTTTTGGGCTCACCAGCACAAAACCCAAACTCAAGCTAATCTAGCTTGCCCGAGGTATACTACCTCCACTAATTCAATCCCCTGATTGAACTAGCAAAAACAAGAAAGAATAATGTTTATATTAACAAAAGCTCCTCAAATGAGCAAATATTCAAAGTAAATAACAAGGTTAGAAAAGCCTGTTTGAAGTAGATTGGATTTGAGCTTTTCTTCTTTTCTCTTTGGAGATGTTGAATCAGGCCTCAGCTTTGATTCTTCACAGATGTTGCAGATGAGAAGTTGGAAAATCACAAAAATAGCTTTTTCTTCTTTTGGAAATCCTCCGATTTTTCAAGTTGAACGCCTTGGATTTCTCTTTGAGCTTTTTGGAGTGGAAGGATTTGAACTTGGATACTTTTCTCTTTGATTTCAGGCTCAAGACTTCTCGGATTTTTGATTTGTATTCATTCTTTTTTCGTTATTTTTTAAACGGCTTTCTCCCCCTTTTTATAGATTTCCTTTAATCCATTTTTGGTGAGAAAACTAGCCGTTGGAATGTACCTGGAAAGTTTTTCCAAACAAAATATATCCGTTAGAAGTTAGGTAAAAGAAAATATTACCGTTTGAGCTGATCTGGCATTTTAAAAATCGTTCTGACAGGTTGGAGTCGGCTCCAACTTTTCAGGTGTCGGCTCCAAGTCGTGTATCCAAAAATAGAAAGTTCTGAGTTCGTCGAGGAGTCGGCTCCGAAAAAGTTAAGTGTCGGCTCGCCATGGTCAGGTGTCGGCTCCAAAAGACTGTGTTGGTCCAGATAGCAACCCAAGAGGGGGGGGGGTGAATTGGGTTTTTCAAAAATTTAAACTCTTTTGAAAAATAACCCCAGCGGAAATAAAACTTAGATTCACAGATTAAAAATAATATGCACAAATAGAGAGTTAAAGATAAATGAGACAATCACGGCAAACACAGGAGATTTTATAGTGGTTCGGTGTACCTACACCTACGTCCACTCCCAAGTACTCTTGGGTCCACACTATAATCAATCTGATTACAGCAGAGTTGTTTTGCAGCTCACAACTCGAACTTGTTGTTTTCCCGGGTGCACAACGAACCCAGCTGGTTTTCAAGGCTCACCAGCACAAAACCTTACACCACAAGCTAATGCTTGCACAAGGCTAACAGCCTCAACTGAATCAATCACCAGATTGACCCAGCAAACAATATTTGTTTTACAAAAAACTGCTCCTTCAATGAGCAAATATACAATAATGAAACAATAAAGAGATAGGAATCAAAGCCTGATTCGCAGATCTTGGTGGCTTCTTCCTTCTCTTCCTTTGAATGGATCTTCCTTTAATGCTCTTGAGACTCAGAAGATCAGAAAACTAGGGCTTCTTCTTCTTTGAGATTTCTTCAAATAGAACAGCAAAGCTTGGAATCTCTCTCTTTTCTTTTGGGGAATCAGTATGATCTTTCCTTACGAGTTTTCCCTCTTTTCTTTTCTGATGGATCTCAAGATTTTCTCTATTCTTTTCTTTTTGTCTCTCTTCTTTTCGGATGCAGCAAACCCTCTTCTTATAGATCCGATTAATCCATAAATAGTTTAAAACTATCCGTTAGAAACAAGTGTAAGAAGGATTAGATCCATAAATAGCAATAGCCGTTGGGATTAAAAAGATAAAGTAAAGTTTAGAGTCGTTCTGACAGTTCTGGAGTCGCGTCTGACATTCTGGAGTCGGCTCTAACTTTTCTGGAGTCGGCTCTAAATCGAAAATCCCCAAATCGCTTGATCTGGAGTCGTCTCTGACTTTTCTGGGGTCGACACAAAAATCTTCTGGAGTCGACTCTAACAGTCCGGGAGTCGACTCTAAGTCGTGGCCAAAAACCATCGTTCTGTCTTTTCTGTTGGAGTCGGCTCTAACAGTCCCGGAGTCGACTCTAAGTCTGTGCCATTTTCGGAGTCGACTCTGCGATTCCATGTGTCGACTCTAATGTCTGCAATCTTACCTTGACATTAGATTCGAACTAGAACTTGATTTGTCTTATATTTTGATTAATAAATCTATCATAAACTGAAAAACTTAATCAAAATCATTAGTAACTTCAAATGTTATACTCAAATAGTTTTGTTAATCATCAAAATCAACAATTGGGTCAACAATCTCCCCCTTTTTGATGATGACAAAAACTTTGAGTATATGCATTAAAAATTCATTTGAATTAAGAATTATAGACATTGTTAAAGCTTTAAAACTTCCTAACAGAGAATTTGATGCCAATTTTCAAAATGAACAAAAAAGATATTGAGTTCTATTATAAACATCAATCAAGATGATTTAACTTTACGTAGGAAATTATTAAGCTCCCCCTGCATTGAATAACTCCCCCTATGTAAATAAACTGAAATCAATTGATACAAATTGATTAGAATTTATAAATCTCAAAATTTCTCTCCCCCTTTTTAGATATGCCAATTGATTGAAATCTTATATTCCTTATATTCTTCATTCTTATTTCTTTTATGCATATACAATTTTCTCTCCCCCTTTTTTGTTATCAGCAATAAGGTGAATTTAAAAACAGAGCGGGGTTGTTGGTTCATTCAATCATAGAGATGGTAATTGGTTCTCATAGACAAATTTGCAATAAAAGGATAATTGTATTTCAATGCAAGATTCATTACATGTGTCAATTCAAGTACATTCACAGAAAAGTAACATATTCAAGTATATTCATTCCTAGATACAAGCTATCAAAGTAAAGAAAGCTAGAAATCCTAAGATACAAACTAGGATAAGACAGGGTATCAAAATCAAACATGCTTGTAAACAATTTTCTTCAAATGACCAATCATTTCCATAATCTCATCTTTTTGGTCTTTCTTAAATTTTTCAAGACAAGCTTCAACTTGAGCGACAGCAATATCAATATCTTTCTTCAACTGACCAGTAGCATCTAAATAGACTCTTGATCCATCTGCTATCCCTTCTAGTCCTTTCAAAATCTTTTGAAGCTCAGATGACATGGCATTCACTGATTTATCCAAAGTAGAAACTATCATGTCAAGCTTAGCAGATATCAATTTCATTTCACTTCTCATTTCCGAATCATGCTCAGTCAGTAGGGCTCTGAGCTGATCAAGCTGCTCCTCTGAAATCTTCCAGATACCAAGGCTGACTGATGTGGAGGTGAAGGATGAGTGCTCGGTCCAGCCTCTGAAGGTCCAGCAGTAGATGGTCCAGGAATATCCTCTGCTCTGGCCTCCTCAACTCTAACTTCTCTGCTCTGGTCTCTTGTCCTCTTTTTATCCAAATATCATTCTCTTTTCTGAAGCCCATGCGGTGAATTGTAGAGACACTGTAGTAATCAGTATGCCTTAATTTTTAGTGGCTCATTATCCATTATTAGCACACCTTGGCTTCTAAAAACTAAGGTCAGAATCATACCATATGGCAGTGTTGATCTCTTCTTGGTTGCTGCTTCTGCCATATAGCCAATCATCATTCCAGCTAAATTAACAGGCCTTCCAGTAATGATACAGTCCATCAAAGATATCTCGCTCCGAGACATACTCAAACCTTCCAATTTTAGGAAACAAGATTCTTCCACAAATATTATGAAGTAACCTGAGTTCCAAATTTAGTTGATTAGCCATGATTTCTTCAAACTCAGATACTTCTCTCCCTAACATCCTAGATAGGGCACCTCCTCTATCATCATGTTGATACTCAACTAGTCCAATAGTAGGCATCTCCAATAAATTTCCTAGCGACTC